>OVAX01001318.1:0-48111 GCA_900406405.1 Lepidium africanum | reverse complement strand
AACAGTTCCGTGATACTTGCCTCTAATCGTGCTCATCATCAATTTCATGATCTCTTGTAACAGAAAAGAGTTTATGACCAAAATAATGAAGAAGATTTTCTGCAGTTTCGTTGAAATCGTTTCAATGTAAGAAACAAAGGGAAAGTTAATTTATTTGGTTTTGACAGCTTTTAAGGCTAAGGCCCAAAATGAATTTAAAAATCTCAAATTAGAGAAACATCTCAAACATTGTATCATATGATTTTCTCACGAAATTTGGGCCAATTTAAAAATGTATATCGTCAAAACTTAAATACTTCTTTTTCCCTATACACACAAATTATAAACTTACTGGACCCGTGCGATATACGAGATTGTTTGTATTGAACAAAACTTTGTATATATACAATATTTTGAATAATGTTTTGGAAATTTATATGTTTGTTTTATAAATTTTTTTTAAAGATAATAAAGAAATTATAAGTCAATTTAATATTTAAGTATCTCAAATTATAGTTTAGACCAATAAACGATTATGATTAATCTTAGTAATTATTTTTCTTTTGTTAAAACTTATATATGTATATATATATAACTGACTTTTTAAAATATATGATTATCTATTTTTTCTTATTGTTTTAAATATATCACCCAAAATTTTATGACTGCTGGATTTGACACGTGGAAGAATCATGTTAATTAGTAATTTTGAGAGACCTTAATTTAAATAATAAGATCGATGGATTTGACACATGGAAGAATCCTATTAATTAGTAACTATGAGAAACTTTACTTTATATAATAAGATTTTTAAAAAATATGGTTATCTTCTTTTTTTTCAATTGTTTTAAATATATCAGCAACATTTTTATGATCGTTGGATTTAACATATGGAAGAATCATATTAATTAGTAACTTTGAGAAACCTTGCTTTATATAACAAGATTTTCAATAGATATGATTGTCTTTTTTTTTCTAATTGTTTAAAATATATATCCAAAATTTTATAATCGTTGGATTTGATAGCCTTGTGCATATTGGGACTCCCGTCTCGTTCTGTCCTGCTCCCGTCCTGTAATTACCGAACTTTTTGGGAATGGAAAATTCTAATTTTCTATTTGGGTCCAAAAATAATATCCACATGGGTAAGAGAAAGGATTAGGAATGGGTGCAGGAATTCCCTATATTTTTGTTGGGTATTTGTTTACANGGTGCAGGAATTCCCTATATTTTTGTTGGGTATTTGTTTACATTAAGAAAATGTTAAAATATATTGGATTCAAATATTAGATATGTTTCAAATAATTAAGATCAAACCCATAATAATATTTGACTTAAATTTTCACAACTTTACAATGAATACAAACTATTCAATATGGATATACTAGTGTTTTAATAAAAAGTGGTAATATTGATCATTTAATTAGAAATTCTAACACAGTAATTTGTATATTTTGTGTATTGAACATTGATATATCTTTTATACATTGCTATTTTTATTATATTGATTATATAATTTATAATAATACTCTTCATTTTTTATTACTCGTATTTCCCGTAGATGTACCACAATTTCCCGATTTAGTAGGACATTGGGAATAGTTCAGAAAGTCAATTTTCCATACCATTCCCGATACCCAAAATTCTCGTCCCGTTGTGTAGTGGGAATTGTTTGAGAAGTAAATCTAATTTCCTAAACTAACCATTCCGTCCCATACTCATGATTTCCTGTCCTGTTTCCAGTTATGCACAGAACCAGAATTTGACACGTGGAAAATTCGATTTTCCCAAATTGGGCCCCAATTAATTTTGCTCAGTTTGGTCGAGTCAACCAAATCATACCAATACCAAACCCAAAAAAATCCTCAAACTATATACTGTATTACAATCTCATGTCTCTTCCTTTCTTCTTCTCTTCCTTATCATTTCTATCTTCACCTCAATTCTCTCTCTTCTCTTCTAATCCCATTACTGAACTTATCATTGCTCCATTTTTCCTATAGATAAAACTAAACAAAAGAAAGATTTCTCAAATTTTTTTAATCGAAAACTGGGTTTCTTGAGGATGAGATGATAAAGTGTTTCAATTGGTATTCTCTTCTTCATTTCCCTACTAAATCCACTCAAAGTTGCAGAGATAAAGATTTGTTACAGAGATTTTCTGTTATTGATTGAACGGAAAAACAGATTACAATGACTCTTATACTTGAGTCTAAAGTTTCGCTTAACCGGAAATAACTAAAGGCTAATTTACAATTACAAAATTGGTTAAACCGAATTTAATTTATTCATATTCCCCCTCAGATGAGCCAAAGATGGACAGAAGGCTCATCTTGCCGATTAACTCCTTGAATAACGTTGAAAATAGAGGTTTGGTTAGGACATCAGCGATCTGATTATGTGTCCGAACATGCATAGTGCGAATAAGGCCATTTTCAATGTAATCACGAGTAGTGTGGCAGTCATTTTTGATATGTTTTGTGCGTTTGTGAAATACCTGATTATTGGCAATATGTATGGCTACAGTAGAATCACAAAACAGAGGAACAGGGTCTTGTTGTGGTACCTTCAACTCGTTGAGAAGTTTAACTAGCCAAGAGACCTCACAACTAGCTAAAGCCATAGCACGATATTCAGATTCTGCTGAGGATCGATACACAACGTCTTGTTTCTTGGACTTCCATGAGATCAATGAATCACCAAAAAACATACAATATCCAGTTGTTGAGCGCCTAGTATCTGGGCATGAAGACCAGTCAGCATCCGAAAAAGCTTTCAGATGATGTTGAATAATAGAATAAACCCAATCCGATGGAGCCTTTGAGATAATGAAGAACTTTATAAGCTGCATTGAGGTGTGATTGCTTTGGAGCTGAAGAGAATTGGCATAACCTGTTGACAGCAAAGGAAATGTCGAGACGAGTAATTGTTAAGTACATTAACTTGCCAACAAGTCTGCGATAAACTTCAGGATTCTCAAGAGAAGGCTCATCGTTGTGAAGACTGAGTTTAATGCTTGGTTCCATGGGAATACTCGAAGGACGACATCCTAATAAATCCGTTTCCTCAAGGAGATCAAGCACATAATTACGTTGACAAATTGATATTCCTGTAGAAGAACGAGCAATTTCGAGACCCAAGAATTATTTCAGAGCTCCTAAATCACAAAGTTTGAACTCCTGAGACAAATCAGAGATGAGCTGTTGAACCAGAGAATCAAAACTGCTTGCAATGACTATATCATCAACGTAAACCAAAAGAGCAACATATTCAAGACCAGAATGTCGAATGAAAAGAGGATGATCATCTTGAGACTTATAAAAACCAAGACGTTGCAGAGTGGAACTGAATTTAAGAAACCATTGCCGAGATGCTTGTTTAAGTCCATATAAGGATTTCTTCAAGCAAAGAACAACATTAGGAGGCAAAGTTTCCCCCTTACTTTCAACATAACCAGGTGGCAAAGACATATAAATTTCTTCATCAAGATTGAATTTAGAAAAACATTGGAAATATCAAGTTGATGAAGAACCCAATTCTTTGCAGCAGCAACAGAGAGAAGAGTCGTCATTTTAGCAACAGGAGAAAATGTATCAACAAAATCAACACCTTCCTTTTGAGTGTAACCTTTGGCAACTAACCTAGCTTTGAAACGTTCCAATGTTCCATCAGCATTGAGCTTTACCTTGAAAACCCATTTACATCCAATCGGAGTTTTACCTGCAGGAAGAGAACAAACAACCCAAGTATCTGTGTCTTCCAATGCTTCAATCTCAATACCCATAGCATCTAACCATTCTTTAATCTTCTTGGCTTGACTGTAAGAGTCTAGTTCAGAACACTGATCAATAGAACAAATAAAAGCTTGATGATCAATGGATAATTGAGTAAGATTGATGAAGGCAGAGATAGGATATCTAATATCAGACAAGGTGTTGCAATAATAATCCTTTAAGTGAGCAGGCAGTTTGCCTTGACATTTTGAAGTGGATGGGACAATGGAGTGTTCTTCATGTGGAATAGAAGTAGTTGGTGCTGTTGGAGATAGAGAATTATTTTCAAAAACAATATCCTTAGCTACGTCACCAAAGCTATCAACCGGAGTGGAATCAGAACTTGCAAACGGGAATAGATGTTCAAAGAAGACAACACGACAAGAGATGAATATCTGATGTGTCTCAATGTCAAGTAACATATACCCTTTGTAGCCAGTTGGATATCCCAGAAAAATACAAGCTCTAGATCGAGGTTGAAACTTGTGTCGTTGGTGAGATGATGTTGACTTATAACAAAGACAATTAAAAACTCTGAGCAGTGAATAATCAGGAGGCTTAGAGTGTAATAACTCAAACGGGGACTTGTTGGAAAGTAATGGAGATGGCAGTCTGTTAATCAAAAAAGCAGCTGCAAGAACACAATCTGACCAATATTCAAGACAGAGTCGTGCCAACGTTAATGCCTACCCTAAACGATTTAAAAATAAATGCCCCCCTTTCAAAAAAGGTACAATGTCTACAATAACAGATATCATTGTCATATAGCAAAAGTAAAAAGAAAACAAAAAAATAGCTCTCAAAAATATTTTTTCTTTCAATTTTTTTCACAAATTTGTTAACCAAATTTTCAAAATCAATGTTTTTAACTAACTCGCTTTCGATAACCAAGTCACTCAATCTTTTTTGGAACATACATGAACGGATGTAGAATTTAACCAACTTCAGTTTCGAAAAACCTTTTTCAGCAGATGCAACAGAAACTGGTTTAAAAAATGGTTCGCAACAAACGTGACAAACAAAGAATTAGAAGAAACAAAAATTTTCGTTTACCCAAACCTAATATTTCAATATTTAATATTAACTAATTGTTTAAGACTTTAAATCCATTAAGCTTTAGTAAGCCTATTTCTTTATCTTACTTAGTTTTTTTTGTGATAAATTCTTCATCTTACTAATAACTATAACAATCATATTTCTTTTTCTGATATTAATTAATTGTTGTATCCAGCTCAATTATTGATCCCACTTACAATCTTTAAGTCCATAAAATATATGCTCCTAAACTAATACTAATTACTAATTAATGCCCCTACACTATCTAACAAACATATGCCCCCAAATTTTTTTCATTAATTTGATGCCCTAGGCCATTGTTTTTTTTTGTATTACATAGGCACGGCTCTGATTCAAGAGGAACCTGAGACTGGAACATTAGAGATCTGACTACATTTAGGAGATATTGGTGTTTCCTCTCAACTACCGAGTTTTGCTTTGGAGTTTCAAGACAAGAGTGAAAGGCAACAATACCTTTTTGTTGAAATAATTGAGTGAACCGAAGCTCAGGAGCATTATCAGATCGGACTGCCTTTACTCGAGTTGAAAACTGAGTCTCAACAAGTTGTAAAAATTCTGGAAATATCCTGACTGCATCATCTTTAGTCTTCATCATGTATATCCAAGTCGCTCGAGTATTGTCATCCACAATTGTGAGAAAATATCTGTAGCCATCATGAGAAGTGACATTGAAAGGTCCCCAAGTATCAATATGTACCAAATCAAATGGATTAGAAGACATATTGGTGTGAGAAATAAATGGGAGACGTTTCTGTTTTGTAAGCTGGCAAATATTGCAATGAACTGTAAGCTCTTTATTTCTTTTCTGAAAACCAAGTACATTCTGAAGAACATCAATTTTAGAATAAGATGGATGGCCTAATCGGCTGTGCCAAAGAGATACATCAACTACAACAGAAGAACAAAATGAGTCTTGGAAAGTTGAAATGTTTGAGCTTGAGATATCATCAGCATCCAGAATGTATAATCCTGCAATTTGTTTACCTTGACCAATCATCCATTCCTTGGTATGATCCTGAACAACACAACAATCTTCATCAAAGTATATTCTGGAGTGTAGAGCCTTAGTCAACTGGCTGACACTGAGAATGTTAACCCTGAAACTTGGTATATATAATACATTAGTCAGAGTAATGTTCTCATTTATACGAACAGATCCAACACCTTCAATCTTAATACTAAGACCTGTAGGAAGAGTGACTGTTGAACTTAGACAATCAGAAATATGTAGGAACATATTACGGTCATGACACACATGATGTGTCGCACCACTATCAATAATCCATGTTTTATTATCAAACACATTCCTAGTGGTTTTCATCATCCCAACAAAACAAAGAGTCGAGATAGAAGATGAAATACCAGAAGGAGCTGAGCTTTGATCATTAGTTGTTGATGAAGAAGTAACATCAACTGACTGAGGAGGAGATGGAACTTGCAAGTGAGAACTGAAATAAGCAATCACGTCCTGTATCTGATTTTTAGAAAGTCCAGCAACCATGTCTGAAATTCCTGCAGAACCAATAGTGGAATTTTCAAAACCGGAGACATTAGCAACAACATGTTTCCCAGATTGAGAAGTGTTTTTGTCTTGAGATTATGAAGTTTTCTGCTTGTGTTTCAGGAGGGTATCCGTGAAGCTTATAACATTTTTCCGTTGTATGTCCTTGATATCCACAATGAGTACACTGAGGTTTTGAAGATTTTTTGGGATTATTACGATAAGCAGCATTGATCAAAGCTTGTTCAGGTTGGTTAACAGCAACATGAAACGCAGTAGCGTGTGAAGAGTTTACCAAATCAATACTACGTTGATTATGATCTTGATCCAGGAGATGATAGATTTCAGCAAGATCAGGTAGAACCTTCTTCATGATAATCTGACTACGTACATTTGCATAAGAATCATTAAGACCAGCCATAAACTTTATGATCTTAGCATGTTTAGTCTTTTTCAAAAAAGAATTGCAACATTTGCAAGAACCACAATTGTCTGAGCAGTCTGCTCCATCAAGATCATCCCATAAGGTCTTTAAAATTATATAATATTCAGAAAGAGCCAATGAACCTTGTTGAAGAGACAAGATCTGCTGAGACAATTGATAAAATCTAGGAAGATTTGTGATGTTAAAGTGAGTAGACAAGTCTTTCCAGATTGCAGAGGCATCATCAAACCTAAGAATACTTTTGTATATCTGCTTAGAAACTGAATTCAGAATCCAAGATTTCACTATACTGTTGCATCTAGACCAAATCCTAGAACTGTTGTGAGATTCAACCGGACGAGGAAGAGAACCGTCGACAAAAACCAGTTTATTCTTCGCATCTAGAGCTATGGTCATCGCAATTTGCCATGAGAAAAAATTTGTTCCATCAAGAACTTCAGGTATGATTACACTTCCCGGATTATCGCCATTTGACAACGTAAAAGGAGAATAAGCAACATCCATGTAATCGATTTCAGGTACCAGAAATCTCGGAGGAACAGGAGGAATTGGTGGCGGAGCAGAGACGATCGGGGTCGTCAAATTACGAGGAGGACTGTCTTCAATCGGAGAACTCGATCTGGCTGCGTGACGCCGTTTTTTTCGAACGGAAACCATCACGATCGTCGGAAAAACAGTATCAAAGCCGAAGGAAGATAATCGGAGAAGAAAACAAGTAAAAACCAGCGGATTTGAGCCAAAATCGAAGAGAAATTAGCTCAAGAAGCGAGCAAGAGCTCTGATACCATTTCAGAGATAATGATTTGTTAAAGAGATTTTCTGTTATTGATTGAACGGAAAAACAAATTACAATGACTCTAGAAGTTTAGCTTAACCGAAAATAACCAAAGGCTAATTTACAATTACAAAATTGGTTAAACCGAATTTAATCATTCATACAAAGAGAGCTCAACCATTGTGAAATCATCACATGAATCGGTTCATTATGGTTTAAAGTAAAATTACGGACCGAGTAAAGATAATTACAGGGTACCATAAATCAATATGGTAAGGAAATAAGTTTGCAACTTCTAGAGAGAGGGATATATGTTTGCAACTTAAGGGGAAAGAAAGATTTAACTTATTATGATATACATTTTTATACCGGCCCAAAGTTTGTGGGAAAATCATATGATACGATATTTATGAGGGGGAAATAGATCGACGAGCCTAGCTCGGGTCTTAGTTCTTGTGTGAGGCTGCTGTGTCTCCATCCACTTTTCCACAAACTGTGACCAGAAAGAGATCAATGTTTATTCGATGAACGATCAACAGTTCAACTTGTATTTCAAATCAGTTTCGAGTTGTAGTTTTGTCTGATTCGTAAACGGGTTGGTTCATTTTTGTTTCATATTGCCAAACAATAGAGTCAACCTTAATCTTTTGTCTAAACAAATGAATTCACTTACTGTGATTAAAACATGTCCCAACATATCCATTTGATTGGTTTAATAAGCAGTTATAAAAAATTGAAAATGATGAAAAAGGGCCGGAAGAACTAACGGCTTAAAGATGCATCAAATATGGATCCAAACAAAGTCTAGCAAACAAGACTTACACACAGCATTAAAGTTTGTTCTACCACCAACTCAATATAATTCTCTACTGAAGAGAATTAATGAACATAATAGACAAAACTAAACAGGAATATATAAGAGTGCTTCTTTCCAACATCGTTTATGAGAGACATAAACCGATAAGTTGGGAGAGAACTTTGGTTAATCTCTACTTAGCAATAACATTTTGAGCTTGGTCCTGCTGGTAGTTAAGAGGTCTTCTAAAGAGCATGATGTGTGGCTCAGGACGATGAATTGCGTAATGGACCCATCCACGGCTTTGCTGCACTCCTATTGCTCGCCATTCACTCTGCAACAGACAGTTTATGATCTCAATTACGCAATCTTGTAGGATAAAAACATATAACAAACTCCTAAGAGACTGATACACCAGAGCCAAGAAACTAACCTACAAGCTTTATCTTTTCACTCAAAAGAAACTTTATCTTTTCACTCAAAAGAAACGAGGAAAGAGCAAAACAAGTTGCGGATCTAATCAGAGCAAAAGAAACCCATAGGGGCATTATGAACAAAACAATAGTTTAAAACCCTAAGCAAAAAACTACCTCTACAAGACTTCAATTAATTCAATTCACTTTCTTAGACATGCAAACAAGATATACTACGAAATCACAACAAAACAAGAATGAATAAAGGAAGCCCAAATGATAACTCACTTCCGTAAGAATGCGATTCTTCGGAAGAATCTTAGCCACTTCAGGAGGAAGTACAACGTGCCTAACAGAGAGAGAAAAAAACGCGATTGGCAAAATTGAGAAACTGATACCTAAGAGTGGAAGACGTGAATCAAATTGAGAATTACCTGTACTCAAAAGTATCATCGAAATATTTGTCTGAGTACTGGATCTGACCCATCTTCTTCAGAACACCCAGAAACGTCTGTCAAACTTACCGAAAAAAAAACAAAACAAAAAAGCGGAGAAAATTCGTCAGTAATATAAACCCTAACAACGAATTCGAGAAATCAGAAACCGAACCACAATGAAAGAATCGGGGGGAGAAACGCATACCTTGAGAGTTGAGAGAAGCAGTGCGACCGGAGACGAAAATGAATTTGGGGGAAGAATATAAGAGGGAAAGCTAGAAGGAATTAAAATGGGATTTGTGGTAATGATGTAAATTATGTGGATATAAAAGGGCATTTCACCAACGGTTTAATTTCTTTTTTGCTTTTCTTTTTGAGTTTTGAATTTCTTCTGAGACGCTCCTTCCCGCTCAGTGAAGCCCTAAAACATTTTATTACGGTTCAATCAATGAAGTAGGAATATAAAGTATTGATTGAATGTAATCGGTTTGATTGGGCCTGTGGGTTGAGCCCAAACGCAATGGCTTTTTAGTGTGACATCAGACAGAGGTACGAGAAAATCAAATTTTGTTTTCCTTGGATAACGGAATATCAATTTCTTCTTAGGCAATAGATACAAAAAAATTAGCTTCTTATAAACATCGCTAAATCCCCAAAAGAATACACTAATTTGCTTCTCTTTCTCTCAACTCCTCTACCAAAACCAAATTCTCCTACCCTTTTGTGTTTCTCTTTCAATTGTTAAAGAAAGAAGACATTAAGGGAAAATTAAACCTATACATGAAAATAGCTTACTACCCGAAATTAGATTTAAGACAAGAATAAAGGAGAATCCCAATAATTTCGCCGACTTCCAAAACCAAAAAGAAAACAAGACAACCTTGAGCTTACTCCTCCATGCTAAGCTCGGTTTTACTCGGTGTAGGCACACTCTTTCTCAACATTGATGTTCCATGAAAGATCATCACCGAGTAGTCTTTCCTGTATTCTTTAACCTTGATAAGACCCAGAGACAGTGTGTGTGTATCAGCGAAAGGATTCATCGCAAATTGTAAATTTTAATTGGGTAGCTTCTATGGATAACCTACCTCCTCTTCCGACATCTTGGTGAAACCAAATTTATCTGTCCATATGGATTTGGCTTCATCTGCTGCTGGTAGCACAAGATTTTTCACGTTTAGGAACCCGAGTAGCCTCTGAATGCAAGCAAACAGGCACTGGAAGTAACCCTACAACAGAATCATGGAAAATAGATTGTCAATCTCTCAAAGAGTTGCAAGCATTTCAACTCTCATACTAACTACATTATAATGAGTGGGATGGGATGTCTGGTAGACTATGGCACAAGATTTTCTCCAGAGCTCAAGCTACTCGAAACAAACAACATTAGCAAAATTAGCTGTGGGATGTGATTGACAGTAAGATTGGGTCGGTACTTGAGGGTTTTATAGAGGGATAGGCACAAATTGCAAGGAAAATATAAATGTAAGATTCGATATAAAAACTAACCTGCCCTTGACACTCTTTGCTGGTAGCAACCAGAGGGAGTTCCGCAAGTTCTGTCCCAAAAATCCTAAAGACTCCCACTGAAACAATCACTTCACTGCACAAGCAAGACATAAAAGCATGTCAAAAAAGATTAAACAGGCTTCACAAAAAGTAGAGTGGAGAGAAGAAGAATCTCACTCCACAGCCAACATGGTGCAGTACATGCCACTGAAATCTTGGTCCTTTACTTTCCTTCTGTTCCACACACAAAGATGTTCACCAGCTACATAAGTTCCATGAACACAACAAATAATCCCCTTGACCGACTGAAGATACAACATTTGCTTACCCGTACACCATGGCAGGTATAAGATCTCCCCTGCTTCCAGATTCACTGATAGGATCGAACCTTTCCTATAAGTCACCATATTTACAAGGGGCAAACAGAATTAAACCTCAATTAAGAATACAAGGCACGAACAGCACAAAGGACAGAAGTTTGAATACATGAAGAATAGAAACTGCTGTTGCAAGCAACATCTTTGTATCATCCAAAGAAGTCAACTTCCCACTTAGGACCCTCCATCTTACGTCTGGAGTGGTGTTGTCATCTGGACAGCCTTCTTTATTACGTTTTTGCTTCTTCCTAATAAAATTCAGAATGTTGTTACTAAGCTTCTCTTCTCCGTGAACTATCAAATTGTCCAACGAAGTGTTGATCTTTTCACAGTCTTGTGAGCAGAACCATTTTTCTTCAGGTAGCTCCTGGTAAGACATAAACAAGGATGAGGGAGACAGATACTGAGTTTTCACTCGAGAGAAAATAAACAGAGAAAGAAAGAGCCAAAAACGTAGAGCACCTTAAGATCAGCAATGTCATGTTCTTTCAAACAGCCAACATGAAATTCCTTTTCACACTGAAGAGAAAACAACAAAATAGAAAAATGGTGAAAACCAGATGCAAATTTAGAAGGCACGGGTCCTATTAAGCAATGACCAACAAGATACCTGATCACAGAGAATCACAGTGCGAGAATTAAAGCCCAACCTGGAAAAACTATGACCTCTGCAAAAGCAAAGAAAATTAAGTACATGGCAAGCTCAGAAGGAAATAGTTTCGTTAGGAGAGAAACAGCCAATGTATACAAGCTTGCTATTCACCTGCATAACACGCAAACACTTGGGAGCTCGCTCCCAAAGGAGCTGACAATTCGAATACATCTTTTTGTAATCTCAGCAATAGCATCAACTCCGTGAACTCTCCCAGCTGCAATGGCGTTGGGATTGCTATTCACAAACTTCTCTCTCTCAAACATATTCACACAATATTGGCAGGACCACCTCTCAATCTGAAGGTTTGGTGGAAGATTTGGTAGTGAAGCACATACTAAACAAATCAAAACAGACAAATAAGGTCATTAAGTTGACATTTCAAAAACTTTGTAAGAATAGTAATAGAGGATTCTAACAAAGAAACATGAAAAATTGCATAAACTAAACCTCTATGATATGATCTTGGACAGGTATCACAACACAAGAGTTCACCCCCATCCCTACAGATACTGCAAAGGTCATCATTTTCATGGATGGAGAACCTCTGATCCATTGATAGTGCTACCGATAGTTCATGAAGAGAAACCCCATTGGTTGTATAAATGTGCTGGAACCTGATCATTAACAGATGATGAATAGTTGATTTAACAGTTTCTCAGTGAACCATTACTACTAGAGCATAGAATGGAGATAGGTGCAAGAAAGTTACGGCTTCCGACGACTAGAACAGCCAGCATGGGCCTCAAACGATGAAGGACTGACCTGGTCCCATAAACATGTTAAAGGCTGATTCAGAGCTCTGTATTCAATGTCAGGAAAGCTAATATGACGTTAAAAGAGCTTACCACTGTGTTGCAACAAGAACAATGTATCCCAAATCCTTTCTTATAGCCAACAAGTAGTTTCTGCACAATGACTGCAATGGTTGGAGAAAACAAAAGTTTCGAAAAGGAGTAAAAGAAAGCTATTTTCATGCAGATTTAACCTTTCCCGCAACAAAATAACCCACTTCAGTCCCATCTGGTAGTACATCATCCTCAAAAACAAGTTTGTGCAGCCGAACATCCCTTTCAAAATGTCAAAAATGAACTGAGTACTAATGTAAGTATGAAGCAGGAAACTTTGACAACCGACCACTAGACCATAGTTACATCCGTAGGTGCTGTCACAGTTATACACTACTCACTTTCGGGTTAGTCTCCCTTGGCTGTTGCTTTTGATTGAGCTGGATTTTGACTCGCTCAGAACCGCAACTGGCTCGGATGACCTGTAAAACCCCAAGATGAATTTGGCTTAGCCAATAACTCCAATATATATATATGACAGCCGAAAAAAAAAAGGTATGTATCTTATTCCTGATATTATTCTGCTTGTTTATGCTACTACATAACCAAAGAGATAGAACATTCCCTAATATTACATTCTCATATAATCATTTTCCAAGATGATGAATGGCATATTTTGAAGTAAATATAATATGACCAACAGAGAATAACACAAAAAACAACAACAAGGTACACTCACTACTCATAGAACAACAATACTCACTTTCTAGTTGGTTGTTCTCACCTGTTAGTTCGGCGAGGACTGAATTTTTTCGTACAAAGGATAGTTTTTGAAGCCACACATGGCTTCGACGAACTGTTCAATATTAGCAACAGATTTAGAATCAATCATTCAAAACAAAGGTCAACAATCCAAAAATGAAGTTAAGCATGTTGTACTTACAGAATTCTACATACACAACCATAAAATAGATGAATATACAGCACATAATCAACATTACGCAATTATAAAATCATTTTCCGGGATAAAATCTGTAGCTTTTCCATTTTACCTTCCACAGTCTGAAAAACTAGCATAACAAGATAATTGTATACTCTATTTTACTTTAACAAGATTCAATTGCAAAGAAAAGATTGTTGCGACAAATAAAGAATATGACCCATACCCGTTAAGGGCATCTGTTTTAGAAGGACTGGAATTGAGTTCTGGCTCCTTACCCTCCAAACACGATTTGCACAAAACTAAAGATTTTGTATCACAAGGTTCAACCATTGGACCTGCAATCAATTTGATGTTACCAGTCTGGATCATTTTAAAGAGAAAATAAAAAGAAACAAGTGAAAATATTCTTTACAATGTTGAACAAATTAATGAACACAATCAGTAACCTTGGCAATTCAAGCACAGGCTAGATTTCTGTAAAGTTGGTCCGACTACAACACGAAGTTTTTCTTCTAGTGTAGCCAAGGGAGTTTCCTTGCATGCATTCATGACATCACGAAGTGTGAATCCAGACTCCAGTAAGATACATTCAGGTGGGCGCTTGTTTGTGCTAGAAGCATGCACCTCGTACACGGCAGGGCTCACTACCTGTGAAATGAAATCGAAAAGTTACATCAATATGCTAGCATTTGGCAGGATCAATTACAAGACCTATAAGAAGAGTAAATATCACTAACTTGAATTCCTTTGCAGGCACTACAAAAGCATAAAATGCCTGATCCTTTTATTACTCCTTTAAGCCCTCTCGTCCCTGCTTCTCTCATCTACAAAAAATGGTGACATAAACATGAGCTATCCAAAATATGATTATTTTACATCAATAGTAAAAAATTGGAAGCCATGATATACCTTTGCCCCTCGAAGATAGTACACAGTTAGTCCCTCAAGTATTCCATAATCAAATATATCTTTCAGCTTTGCTGGGAAATTCCTTATAAATTTCTTCGGCCTTCCACGCTTGTTGCGAGATGTAACTGAAGGACTTTGAAAATTATCCATATCGACATCATTGGCATGCACATCTACCTCGACCAAGTTTGCTCGTTCAGTACTATTTACCAATTTAGGATTATCTGAATCACTTTCTTGTTTGACTAATGACCTAGTAAACCTCCTCGAGGGCTTCTCTACTGTATCATTCCCTACCTTCTTATCAACATGTCGAGACTGAACACTTATCTGTGATGATCCTTTTAGATGCCCAAGGCATGGATCCGCACTATTTTTCTCACGAAGATCTTCTTCCTTCGGACTAGCCACTGAACTAGAAACATCAACACATTTACCTTGCTTCACATGATCATCATCATCATCATCATCATCATCATCAGCTTCAGATTTTATACCCTCAACCTTTGACATCGACCGGGTCAATCTTTTGCAGGGCAGGGAATTGACCAAAGCTCTTTCCAGCTTAACCTGGAAAGATCTGGAAGTCTTTTCTTTTAACACATTAGGACCCGCAGGAAGTGCAAAAACTATCTCTCTGTCAATAACACTGTCTCCCCCAATCGAACTTACCTTTGCAACCTCTGTAACTTTCGGTGAATCCTTCTCAAGTTGCTCCGTTGAGTAATCCTCATTCATCACCACATCATCATGCCCATTCTCGATTTCCGCATCTTCCTTCTCCGCTTGTCTCTCATCTTCACTCATAGATTCAACCAAAGCGGAGTCACTAAACAGTCCCTTTCCTTCATGAATGTCAACAACATCACTTTTACCTTCATCTTCTTCTAAAGCAACACCAACCGTGTCAGACATTACAACCACTCCATCTTCCTCCTCATCTTTACTAAGACGCAACTTCTTAATCCCACCCTTCAAACCAGACCCACGACTCGATTTCTTACCCTCCGTACTTCCCGAGTTATCATTCAATTTTCTGCTCCCCCGAGTCCGACCTAAAGACTCACCTCCACAGATCTCGGACTGAGATTTTAAAACGAATTGCAGCTCTCTTTTACTCCCCGTACGAACCTGGGAATGAATCACAAATTCGCCAGTGGCCGTACCTTTCGCCATCAATTAAACGAGATCAAAACCAATACTTACAAAATCCCCTCAGTTCCTCGCAAAGATCAATGTCGATTCTCCAGAAATTCTAAAAAACGCATCGATGTACCAACGGACTCATAATTATATATGCTAATGAAAATCTGGGTTACGTCAATCTTAGGGTTTTCCTTATGCTAAAAAAAAATAAATAAATTAGGGTTTCGCAGTTCACCAGAAGAGATGGAAGAGAGAAGTTAAAAAGCTGTCTTTGATTTTCTCTGCCAAGGAGAAAATAGACTCGATGAAGACTATTACATTTCTCTAATTTTTTTTTTTATAGAAAATTTCCCCTAATTTATGTGATTTTTTTGAAATTATCTCTAAATTTTATTGTTATGTTACCAAAAATCACCATTTAATTGATTTAATCAAGGATTTTAGTTTATTTCCGAGATACTTCTTTACTTTTGTTTTCATGATTCATTCTTGTAGAAGAATATTTGCATCTTTTTTTCTTGCCATAAACGGTCAATAAAATCGAATCTTACCCAGTAAAAAAATTTAGGATTTTTTTTGTCTTAACTTTTCTAGGAGAGCTTTGTCGAAAAACAAAGAATATGTTTGAAGAAAAAAGAAAAGAAAATATATATTTAATTGGTAATTTTATATAGTTCGAGGTTTTCTAGGCCATCAACATCAGTATTTTAACTTCTTTCCAATTTTGTTTCTTAGGCTGACACGTCAACACATTAACTAAACCGTATTTTTAAATCGTTGCTAAACCCTCCACGTTTTCTTTTCTACGTCTCCTGCTAAGCTGCCGTTAGTTTATTTTTAGAATTAAATGATTAAAATATCATTTACTTATTTGGGAATTGGTAGTCTTTTTACCTCACCTCTTAAAACGTTCGATTTCTCTAAGTCCTACTCCTAAGAAACACAGACTTTTGGGTTTCTTCCTCCCCTACATTCTTAGTTTCTCTGTCTCTAAATTTCTAGGACCTGTTACAGTTTCAATATGTGAATTTCTAGGGACAATCTAGATCTGTTGAAGAAATTCAATCCAAGGCCAAAGAGGTTTGTCTCTATCTATACATGTACCACTCTATAAGTCTTTTCTCTTCACAAAAATCATTTTCTACGTTTTTCTTTATGATGTTTGGTTGATTTTCAATGGATTTGACGTATTTTACAATTACAATAGAGTGAAAGTTAGGTACTCTGACAAATCATCATTCCCAGGAGATGTGCAAGCAGTGAAAACATGTGAGTATCAAGAAGATAAACGTGTAAGGATCTGCTTTTCCTCCATGTAATTTGCATGTCTTGCTGCTCTGCAAAGGCATCCGAGATCGTTCTGGGCTGGTTCACGAAAAGATCTCTCCTTAAGGCCTCGTATGTAACCATTCTAGTTCGTAGAGCCTCAATGGCCATGTCGTCACTAACTTTAGCTTTAGTTAGGATTTTCTTGAAGTGACTGAGATACGACTTTAGAGACTCATCAAATCCTTGCTTCAAGGACCTTAACTTCGATGTAGATGTGTCTTGGTTGACAAATAGAGCGTATTGTTTCATGAACAACTCAGCGAGTTGATTAAAGCTTTCGATCGACCCAGTAGGTAATTTGGTGAACCATACCAAAGCATCGCCAGTTAGGTTCTTGGCGAAGAGTTTATAGTAAGTTGCATCCTCCTGGTCGGGATTGTAACTTGTTCTATTCATCATGACGTTGAAGGCACTCATGAACTTTATTGGGTCAGTGGTCCTGTCGTACGAAGGACATCTTAGTCTTGGTCCTCGATTTACCGAGATCCTTTTTACTCTTGGCGCGAATAGCGAGTTTCGAGCTTGAGCCAGAATTTGCCCAATCTCGGGTGCCGAGCTGGTAGCTTGATGAAATTGAGACCTCATGTATTCCATCATTCTGAATACGATTTTCGCGTCCAAGGTTATCGGCACATGTTGTCATGGCACGTTCTGCGTCGTAAGTTGTCCTGGTCTCAAGATGTTAGTTGGTTGTGGACTCTGCATTCCTCCGAATAGGTTCCTACACACGCTGGCCAATACTTCTCCTTGTGGCATGTTGGTTTGTGTAGACGGGAGACTACCCTCGTTTATTCGAGACTCAATTCTATTGAATCTCTCCGTGTTTTTTCGGTTAGAAGCTTCATATTGCGCTATCAAGTTGTGCACCAAGTTATCAATCGATGGTGGCCCTCAGGTGGACCAGGGAAAACCATAACTTCTCGAGATTCTTCTCAATTTCTCGCCCTGGGTTTGCACAGAGTGCAAAGGTGATCCGAGAGTAGGATCAGTGTGTTTTTGGAGGCTAGGATCCCTCCTTTCTGGTGAGTTGATGGTAACTTCATCTTTAACCATCCTTTTTTCTTGGTGAGTATTCATTTTCCCTGTGTAAAGAAGTCCTTCGATGTCATCCCCACAAACGTCGCCAACTGTTCGAACCGGGTCTAGCACAAAGGAGGCTAAATCCGAAATGCTGATTAAAGCGAGGGAAGAAAGGGCAAGGACTCTTGAGAATTTGAAGGGAAGAAGTATATTGCAAATGGAGTAAAGATGATTGCCGAGTAAAGTTTATTAGCTTAATATGTATGTCCGAAAGCCGATCCTTTATCCCAAGGATCTGTTCCTCTATTTATAGATCATAGAGACGGTTACAAAGTAGTTTGCAAAAAGGAAATATTACAATTGTTCAGATATGATCTTATCTAAAAGATCTTAGCTAGATTTTCGGAAATTTTCCATGTCGGAATAGGAAAATTTATATTTCTTTGCTTGATGACGTGTCGTCCGACTTCCTTCAAGCTTAACACGCTTTCGAGAAGGAATTCTTCTGAATAGATCGAATATATTTGAGTTGACACTTCGATAATCCTGTATAGTTCATGACTTAGAATATTCGCCCATTGTTTCTCGTGGACCGAAGTAGGATATCAGATCCACCTCCAACAGTAAGTCCACTAAAGGCAGGCGCACTTTCACGTCCAGGGATCGAATCCCGCCGCTTGTATTATGCAGGAATTTGGCTAATGGGCCGACCAATTGTGGCCCAATGTTGACAAAAAGAAAAAATTTCAAAAATTTTATTATAGTTATGTGACATGATTTTTTAATTTGTTCTGTTAAATTTTATATAAAGTAATATAGGATTTTAATATTTAAATAATTATATAGCTAATTATTATAAAAAATAAGCTTAGACCCGTTCAAATTATATATCAAATTATTATACAAAATAATTTCATAATTCAATCTAAACTTTTGCGGTTTTGATTTTCTTTTTATTGTTACTCTAAATTTGAAATCTAAAATAAGCTTTAACCAAATTAGTTTATTGGATAATCTATTTGTTTTATTTTTAATAAATTACTAATGACATGTGATGTAAATTTTTACAAATTTTAAGTATAGATTTTATCCTAAATATATTCTAACAAACTAATTATATTGTCCAAAATTCAAAACTGTAATTCAAATAATATAGTTTTAAAAATATTTAGTTTGATATATGTTACATAAATTTCAACACCGAAAGTTAATGGTTAAAATGCGAAACCATATTCAAAATTCAAAATTTAGATATATGATAAATGAGAAAAATATCATTTAAACATTGCAAGTTGCGAAAATCGTTGATTAAATATTGAACTTTAGAGGTAGTTGATTAAACCTTCATATTATTTGTTGACTTCTTAAAAAACCTTTAACTTTACGTTTACTTGGCTAATTAAACATGTCTTTAATTTTTTTAACATAAATAGTAAACAACGTTTAAGACCCGTTAAGCTTCTCAGTTACTCGAAACTTAGTGTTTCATTAATATTGTTTGCCAAAGTAAAAACACAAAATTGTAAAACTCAGCGTTTCATTAAAGTTTGAAAACAAGAAATCCCTAATTCGAAGCCCTAAGTAGAATTGGGTTCGGCGATTTGTTCTTCTCTATTTGGCGTCTGCAACAATCTAGACGAAACTAAGATGCCACAGCGGAAATTTGAAGCTTGTCGCTGGTCATCTTTGTATCATGCTCCTCCATTGTCGTTGTCTACGTCCCAGAACAGATTCGAGTTGGTGAGAGGCGAAAACGAGTTTCAGAAGGAAAGAGAGAAGCAAAGAGAGATTGAGCATGTTAATGAATCAAGTCGCCTTAGTGAATATGAAATAGAAGAAGAGGATGAAGGTGATGACATTGAAGAAGATGGATTTAAGGAGATGTTTGTTGAAGAAGATGGAGATCGTTTGGGTGTTGATGACGAAGAATGTGATGATTTCGAGTCTGAGTTTGTAGAAGTTGGGAGAGAAGCTGAAGGTGGTATCGATGGAGCTTCCATCTCTTCATAAATGACATCCTCAACCCATTTAAACAAATTGTTCTAACAAAAGCAAATAAATTTTAACCAAATTTCACAACAAGAAAAATCTGCAACCATTCATTCTAAATTGAGCCATAAGAACAAAAATCTTACATTTTTTTGGCTTATACACCTGAAGAAAGGCCTACCAGGATTGTCTTTAGACTTTGATGTTAAGATTTTAACATCTAATCCATAATCACATTTGGAAGGAAATCGTGAATTCTATGAATGAGGAGAAGAAATCGAACTCATTATATGATGAATAGAAGAGAAGAAGCGTCGAAATACGAAAATTGATGAGCAGATACAAATATAACTGAAAATCAAAGAGAGATTTCATGGTTTGAATGAGTTAGGGATTTTGATCCCTTTTCAATTTTGTTCATCGTCGAAGGTTTTGAGAACTAAAGAAGGAAGGACTCGTGTTAAATGAAACGCTGAGTTTCAACTAACTGAGAAGCTTAACGGGTCTTAAACGTTGTTTACTCTTTGTGTTAAATAAATTAACGGCATGTTTAATTAGCCAAGTCAACGTAAAGTTAAAAGGTTTTTAAGAAGTTAACAAATAATATGACGGTTTAATTAACTACCTCTAAAGTTCAATATTTAATCAACGATTTTCGCAACTTGCAATGTTTAAATGACATTTTTCCCTATGATAAATATATGCTAAATATATTAATAATTAGCCCTCTATATAAACGTTTTATATATTTTGTATATAAGAACTATGTTTCATAAAGCTTATATGATAGCTATCTATTCTTTTTTTTTTGTCAACCACCGCTTCAATAAAACCAAACACCAAAAGGTGAATGAAAAATTTACAAAACTAAACCAATAGGTGACTCTCTAACAGAACGAGCGAGAGCATCAGCCTTATGATTTAGAGTTCGCGGTAATACATGAAGAGAAAAAGCACTGAAAGGAGATCTCAACCCGTGAAAATCCTCCTGATACGGTTGGAAGGCTGGCCATTCTTCTGGATAGAGCCACAACTTCAAAACATCCAAACAGTCTGTAGCTAATCCACCTCTAAGAACTGAAACGAGATCAGAGATTCTATGGCTCAAAGGACAGCTTCCACCTCAGAGTGTAATGCCGAGAGACTCCTTTGTATTTGACGTGCTCCCATATATTCTCCAGATATATAGTCTGGAAAGCAAGCCCAGCCCAGCCCAGTGTGAAGGTCAGAACTTTTCCAAGAAGCATCAACAAAATCGGTAAGAGTCGGGTTAACCATCAAGGGAAAAGACAACCCTGACAAAATCGAATCCAAGCTCAGGAATTCTGGTTGGCTTGCATAACTTTTTTGGCGCGTAGCCTATAACCATTCTGCCTCTTCTTCTGTAACTATATATTCATTAATAATTTAACTTCAAATATATGATAATTATTAAAGATATATGCTAAATATATTAAAATTAAGTTCTTATTATAAATGTTTTTCTCTTAATATACAAAAATATGTTCCATGAAGCTTATTCAATAAAAATATGTTCATTAATTATATAACTATAAATATATGATAAATATAAATATATGCGTTATTAATTGTAGATATCTATTAAAGAGGCATCATTATACACGTTATATATATATATGTATATATATTCATTAATTGTAGATAAATGTATTAAAAGTTCTTATATATTTAATAAATAATATGTATTATATTATTATATTATTATGAGTTATTAAAAAAAATTCAATCAATTGTAAAAACTTAAATTGAATATTGCGGTGATCCATTAATGAATTGAGTTAAAATATATATTGAGATTTTGCAATGGCATTTGTTATGATATCTTACAAATTCATGTTATTTTTTGTAATTTTGTATTATATTATTATAGGCTATTTTAGTGAATTTTTAATTAATTGTAAAGACTCAAATTTTATATTGTGGTGATTCATTAATAAATTGGGTTAAAATATTTGTTAGGACTTGTAATGGTATTTGTTATGATATCTTACAAAATTCAGGTTATTTTATGTAATGTTTTGATATTGCATCCTCCTTTAATTTAATAGATAGAATCAAACTTTTATTACTTATAAAATGATCTCTTTTTTTTTTGAATGCTATAAAATAATATTAAACACCCATATTTATAAAAGATTAAGAACATTTAACTTTATACTTAAAAATCAAATGTCACAAACAATTTGCCAATAGAGCAAGATGGTTATTACACTTCTGAAAGCAAACTGTCAGGAGACAACCAAGGTTAACACTCGCACTCCCAATCCATGGAAACTCAACAAGAAGAGCCAATCTATATCGAGCGCTATGTTGCAGGCAGATGGGACGTACTCACCACACACTAAACAACACGATTTAAGACATACTCAACCAAAACGCAGAGCCAGATACATCTCAAGCTAAAATGAAAGTCCTGAAACAAGATCTATCACTGTATCCAAATCAACAAAAAGCTCAGGACTTCTTTAACATGAAATCTAAACGCAAGAGATACATTGAGTTCAAAGCGGAATCCTCTCGCAAGAAGTCTAAGAGTTTTCAACTCCTCCGTCTCGGACTCTCCCTAATCTACCAGTATCATAGGAATGTTTATCTTTAGTTTAATTATAGGAATGTTTATCATTAGTCTAACTTGATTAATATCTACGCTACACTGCAGTATTTTCTTTAGATTTATTTGTAAAATGAGTATAACGAAAAAATTTAGAAACAATAGAGAAACAAATATAATTTGAGTAAAGATGATACAATCTTCCGTAATCATCTCCACCATGACTTCAGAAATTGAAAAATACAATACATGAACTCATCAACAAATCTCATAAAACACCATAACACATCACCAAAGATGGTATATGTTCGAACCGGGTCTAACACTAAGAGTTACATCCGAAATTCTAAAAAAGAGAGGGAAGATTGGGCAAAGAAGAGGATGGTTGCCGAGTACACTTTGTTGGCTTAGTGTGTGTGTTAAAAAACTGATCTTTTTTTTGAAGGATCTGCTCTTCTATTTATAGACCATAGAGGTGGTTACAAAGTAGATTGAATAAATAAAAATATACAAATTTCTAGATAAGCTCGTATATAGAAGATTCTTGCTAGATTTTCAGAAATTTTCCATATTGGAATAGGAAAATTTTTATTTCTCTGTTTGCTGACGTTTCGCCTGACTTCCTTCAAAGCTTCAGCGTGCTTCCGAGAAAGAATTTTTCCGAGTTGAGACTTCGATATTCTTGCCGAGTTCAATACTTAGAATTTTGCCCATTACTTCCCGTGGACCAAAGTAGGATCTTGAATCCACCTCCAATAGTATCTATTAATTATTCATTTGTGACTCAAGTAGTATCATTGTTATCATTCACAAGTCAAACTTCAGCTTCTTCTTCCTTATCCTTTAATGCCCGCTCTCTTTGATTTTCTTTCATGCAATTATATACTCATCTCTTGTCGTCCATAGTAACATCATGTTATCTCTTGCTCCAATATATTTTTCAGCTTTTTCCAATTTTCATGTTAGTCGTACATTTTTGTTCATCCTCGTGACCTTTTATCTTTCATAATTATTTATTAGAAAAATGACGTTTCATCTTTCGTAACTATTTCTTGTTTCTAAACAAATGCTGCTCGATGATGAGTTGTGTTAATCATATGTTATTCTATTGGTTAGTGAATAAAAAATATTTGGTGATTTGGTACAATGATAACACACCAAAATGACATGAATGTTACTTTTTTATAATTTGATTATAAAAGTTCAATGATTTTGAAATGTGTTGTAAAATTTATATAATTTTATAAATATGACATTTCCTTTGATTTTAGTTGAACGTATTTAATATTTATTTGAGATATTCTGTTCATCAATATGTATATATATATATATATATACAAACCAAAAATGTACTCTACAATTCATAATCAATTTTGTTTATATAATAATTTAAATTTTGGTTTTTTTTGTAGATAATGTAATTATTTGGAGACTCGACAAAAAAATGTAATTATGTGGAGACAAAATTTGCTTTTAGAATTTCATTCTCAATTTATCAAAGGAATAAATGATTAACAAAAAAGAATAACAAAAGTTTTTGCAAGGGACTCACCAATTTGTGAAGGTGTTTTTTTTTAAATCTTGAGAATAGTTGTATTGTATTCCTAAATAGTTGATTTTAATGATTGAGAAGGATAGATAAACCTCGCAGTTGTCATTAACGCCAATCTTGTAGTTTCGATGCTCTAAAAATAAACACTGATTATAAAGAACAAATGCAGGAAAATTCAGTCTGATGCCGTAAAGCTGAACAAAAATCTAAACCAATCTTTTACAAAGCAAGACAAAAATAAATAAAAATTAACATAGCACAATGAAACTAAGAACAATGACAAACCTTGACATCAATGGGTTACAGATTATTAAGACAATTCGAGTGAGTGATAGTTGAAGATATCGTTCTTGACACCGTGGAGACCAAATCTTAGAGCATCATTCTTGACATTATTGGTTTCGTGTGCTAATCTTCTTCGGAGACTCTATTTTTCTTTCTTCTAATTTTAAAGTGTAAGAGAAGACAATTCTTATTAAGCAAGAGAGGACAGAGAGTTTAAATAGAAGATATACGAAGATTTCAAGAGACACATAGAAAGGAAGATGATAAGACAGTCAATACAAGAGTCATAACAATAGAAGCAGACGGTAACTGCAGAGTAAATGGAGAAGATATATAGTCACAATATTAGGAATAGCTTAGATGTTTCGTCTTTAGTTGTTTCCATTCTCTACTTTGGTCTTAAAGTTGTAGTTTGTACTAATCTTTTGGCCTTACCAAGTTTACTTGGTTATTAATATATTCAAATGTTTGTTTTGCGTAAAAAATTTCACATAGTGTTTTCAAATTAAATATCAAATAAATTAATTTATAGATATTATTTTGCGTTATTGTGTTGGTGCAAAACTACCAAAACAAACATTTCAGATCTACCCTCTTTCAAAAATAACCTTTCAGACCTACCTAATTCAAATCTACTCTTCACCAAAACTAATATTTTTCCAAGATGTTGATTTTGCCCCAGTCATTTTTATCCTTTCTCCCCTCAGCCTAATTTTCTAAACGACGATGGCGCATCTTCCTCTTCCTCCAGTCTCATCGAACCTCTAATTCAGATCAAAATCAAATCGCAAAGATGATGTCAGCTTCTATGTCTTTGATCATTTCGCGAATTGTTAGCTTTGAATCTCTAGACATGTCAAATTCTAAGATTTTTCCGTGGATTCTATTACTTTTTCGAGATTTGACAATTTTTATGTTTCCGTAACTTGATTTGAAGTCTTCTCTAATGTTTTTAATTCTGATTTTTGTTGTTTATGTTGTTTGAATTTCTTTGAAAAAAGTGTTAATCATTACCCAAACTAAATTAGGGGTTTTTACGAACTCTGGTTTTATGAATCAGAGATAAAGATAAATTTTTTTGAGAAATCGCAGCGAGAAAAAACCTAAAAATCATGTTAGAGAGTTAAAAATGAAAGGGACAATTTTGTCCATTACTCATTATCACAAGGTAGTTTGGAAAATATCTAAAAGGGTAGGGACACTCTTGAAAGTGATAAGACTGAAAAAGTATTTGTTGAAAGTTATCCCAATAATTATTTACTTATTTAACAAAAAGAAATGAAAATTAAGGTAAACAAGAGTTTTTCCTTCAACTTTGAGGCTTGGGTCCTGTTCTTTTCCTCATCTAGAAACTCCATCTGAATGATCCGTTTGGATGATGCGCTTAGATGATCCATCTGGATGATGTTGTTTTCTTCATCCGAAAACTCCATCTGGATGATGCGTTTGAATGAAGTTATGTTTCTTTGTGCATTTGTATAAATTAGTTGGATGTAGTTTGTAACCAAATGACTAAAAAAGACATGGTTTATGTTTAAAAAAATGTTAATGAAGAGGAGAGAGAATAAAAAAGAGGAGAGAGAGTAAAAAAGAGGAGAGAGTAAAAAAGAGGAGAGAGAGTAAAAAAGATGAGAAAGAGTAAAAAAGAAGATAGAGAGCAAAATGAAGAAAGAGAGTAAAAAGATGAGAGAGAAAGTAAAAAAAAAAGAGAGTAAAATGAGGAGATAGAGTAAAAATGGGAGAAAGAAAGTAAAAAGAGGAGAGAGAGTAAAAAGAGGAGAGAGAGTAAAGAAGAGGAGAGAGAGTAAAATGAGGAGAAAGAGTAAAAAAGAGGAGAGAGAGTAAAATGAGGAGAGAGTAAAAAAGAGAAGAGAGAGTAAAATAAGGAGAGAGTAAAAAAGAGGAGAGAGAATAAAAAGAGGAGAGAGAAACTAAAAAAAGAGGAGAGAAAGAGTAAAAAAGAGGAAAAAGAGTAAAAAGAGGAGAAAGAGTAAAAAAGAGGAGACAGAGAAAAATAGAGGAGAGATAGTAATAAGATGAGAGAAAAAGTAAAAAAGAGGAAAGAGTAAAAAAGAAGAGAGAGAGTAAAAAAGAGAAGAGAGAAAGTAAAAAGAGGAGAGAGAAAGTAAAAAGAGGAGAGAGAAAGTAAAAATGGGAGAGATAGAGTAAAAAAGAGGAGAGAGAAAGTAAAAATGGGAGAGAGAGTCTAAAAGAGGAGAGAGTGTGAAAAAAGAAGAAGATAGAGAGTAAAAATGAGAAGAAGAAAATATGTATTCCACATAAATAATGAAATAAAAGAGATGTAATTTTCAAAAATAATAAGGGGTATTTTAGTTTTTTTTTAATTCTCTACAAGTTCATCTCCATCTGAATGCACCATTCAAACTCATCTTAAATTTTTTAAAATTTTGGATGAATTTGATAAAACCATTCAGATGTTCCATTCGGATGAGACACATTTAAGTGTCTAAAAGAACAACGATTTTCATCTCCATTCAGATGGAGCATCTGGATGGACAAAAGATCAAGGCCTTGATGTTTGCCACACTCAGTACTTAGCTCTATCTTGTATATATATATGGTTAATGGAGCCGAAGAAACAACACTGGCAAGTGTTGTCCATTCTGATTCCACAAACATTGTATTAAAAAGCTAAGCAGCCTTTAATTTAAATTTGATTAGATCCTATTGTAAGACCAGCTAGTGACATCCCCTAACTGCTCTCCTTAATCCAGTTATTGTAAATAAACAACCTATTTAGTATATAAATTTACATTATTATCAAGAAAAGAGCTTGTTTCATGAAAATCATGAAAAGTTGTTATTGGAGACAAGTTGCTAATTTCTAAAATGAGAAAATTATCAATTAACCTGCGAACTTACAAAATCTGGTTGATTTAACTATGTACTCCGGATCTGGTCAATTAAACTTTCAATTTAATGTTGACTTTTGAAAAACATCAAACTTTGAGTTGACTCGGCCAATTGAACATTCCGATAATCCCAAGTCGAAAATTTCTCTAAAATTCGTAAGCCAAATCGATTTTTGAAAGTTCAATTCAGTTCTTGTCTTCATTTTAAAGAACCCCTAAACTTGATTTTCTCTTTTCTTTCAAAAATGAGCTCAAATTTGTCGGTTTGAAGTATCGAAAACATTTCAAACCGATGAATTTGAGCTCATTCTTGAAAGAAAAGAGAAAATCAAGCTTAGGAGTTCTTTAAAAACAAGATAAGAATTGAATCGAACTTTCAAAAATCAATTTGACTTTCGAATTAGAGAAAATTTTGATTTGGGATTATGGGAATGTTCAATTGGCCGCGCACGGCTCCTAAGTGATAAAAGTAGTCCCACACGAAGTTTGTGAATAAGTGATTGTCTGATAATGAGCAAGGAATATTCCTTTTTTATCTGATTCGAGGGGGTCCCGTTGAACTGCTAGTAAATCAACTCAAAGTTTGATGTTTTTCAAAAGTCAACATTAAATTGAAAGTTTAATTGACCAGATCTGGAGTACATAGTTAAATCAACCGGATTTTGTAAGTCCGCAGGTTAATCGACAGTTTTTCCTTTCTAAAATTGTCCTTTCGTTTTGTTAGTTTCTGAAATTGTCCTTTCAATTTGTTAGAATGCGATTGAAATCTAAACAGTTTTTGTTTTTTTGTCGGGAAAAATGTAAATGTTGACATTATAATTCCTTAAATATTTTATATGAATATAAACCTCGAAACAAAAATAGTAAAGAGCAAAAAATATGCTGATTTGATAATTTTATAGAAACCTTTATTATTATACAAAGTAGTTCCAAGAGCAAAAATGATAGTATAGTGGTTTAGGACCAAAACACATAGTCTATGTATACCTGCTCACACTAACCTTTCTATATTCCCCTATCCTTGGTTTTATAAATCAAAATAATTCCTAGGTACCACATATGCACCCAATGATACGAAGCCACATTATGAGTAACGATCAACGCGAGCAACCTTAGCTTTGCAGTAGGCCAACCAAATTTCTCAATCTTTCAAGCATTGGCCCGATGACTTGTATTGTCTGAAGAGTAAATAAATATCATTGGAGGAAGCCTTATGTCATGCACCAATTTCTTCTAGAAATTTCTAGACTATACTTGATGAACCTTGACCTTTCTAGAACTCTGCTAGATACTTTTAGGATGCAGTAAAATTGTGTACAGAGTTTAGAGGAGTGTGAAATGACCTAGAAGATAAAACTCCACCATTGGATTGTATAAATTTTCATTGTTGATGGGTGGAGAAACTTGTATAAATAGGGGTGATTTTCTCATTTGTAAGCATCGAAGCATTTCTAAGCAATACAAGTTCTTTCTCTCTCTCTCGAACTCTTAGTTTCTATCTTTAAGGACCAAAGTTCAAAGTAGAGCAAGGCCGACTTAGATACTATAAGGGGCTGAAAGGAGCTAATGTTGCATTGAACGATTCAAGAGGAATCAATTCCTGACAAGTGGTATCAAAGCGAAGTTCAACCAGGGTTTAAGAGAGGAACGTTTGGGAGAAAATGTCTAAGTTCAATGAGGGTTCCAGCCATGACGTCAATCCCACCATAATCGATGAACGTGGAAGAGATTCCACTAGCGGGTGTAAAAAGCGAAGGGACATGAGTGTTTCTTAGAAAATGTTGTGAATGGCCATGGAAAAACTTGAAAGTAAGCGAGAAGCTAGAGAATACTACAGAGGTGCTGTAAGAACACATGTTGGAGGAGATGGAGGACATAAAGAAAGCTAAGATCTTTAAGGGTGGAGATTATGGGAATGTTGAAAAATTTGGAAGTAGACATGACATTATGCATAAAGGTTGCTACCAATGTAGGATAGTATACTCTGGCTGGAAGAAATTGAGTGGATGTTCATTGACCGTCTAAGTACAATGGAACTCAAAATGCTAAGGAAGTTAAGAACTTTCTTTGGTAGTTGGAGCAATACTTTGAAAAATCTTAACCTTGTAGAGGATAAAGCAAAAGTGAAGTCCGCGACCTCATATCTGTCCAACTTAGCAATGATTTGGTGGCAAAAAAAAAGCATGCTAAAATAGAGAGAGGCACTACCCAGATATAGACCTTGGAGTAACTCAAGAATGAGCTTAAACGACAATTCTATCCGTAGAATGTCGTTTACGAGGCCCGAAAGAAGTTAGGGGAACTTTGGTAAAAAGGTACCATTCAGGATTATGTTAAGGAATTCACTAACTTTATGTTACAAATTCATAAAGTAAGCGATAAGGAACTCGTTTTCACTTCATATATGGGCTGCAAAACTAGACAAAGCAAGAGCTGCAGCAACGAGGTGTTCAAACCGTTGATGAAGCGATTGTAGTGGCTTAGTTGTTAAACGACTTCCGCACCCAGGGTATGAATACCTCGACCAAAAGGAAGGATAAGGATAAGGCAAGAATAAAGGTAAAGGAAAGAGACAAGAATATTCATGGCCCTCACGATCAAATTAGAATAATCAATACGCAAAGCTAGACGAATACGAGACAAATAAGATGTCGCTTGCTCATAAGGGAGGGTGGTTCATGTGTAATGGGCCACACACAATTAGGAATGCCCAAAGTTGGGATCGTTATATGTGATTATGGAGTAGCATGAGGCAGAAACTCAAGAAAAGTCTCGTAAGATAAGGTCCCTGCAACTCTTAAGTGCCCAAAAAGGTTGGACTAATGATCAAGTCGACGAGCAAAGGGCTTATGTATGTTTAAGCCCAGATCAATGAGAAGCTGACTCGAGCCATGGTGGATATGGGCGCCACTCATAACTTCATGACTGAGAATGGAGCAAGAATACTCGATATTAAGTGGGATAAATGAGATGGCTAAATAAAGACGGCAAATGTTAAGGCCTTACTGGTGAATGAGATGGCTTAAGAAGTGGAGATGAAACTAGGTAAGTAGATTGGCCCCATGAACTTCTCGATAAATGCGGTACATAACTTCATAGTTGTTTTGGGGATGGGCTTTATGCGATAATTCCTTGCAATACCTTTGCCCACACTCTATATGGTCTGTATCCTTGATAAGGGTTTATAGTTCATGATCCCGACTATTGGAGAAAAGACTGAGGAACCCTTGCAATTGTCAGAATTAAGCTCACAAAAGGAGTAAAGAAAGACAAGCCAACATTTTTAGCAGTTATAAAAGCTAAAATTGAGGGGGGGGGAAGAGCTTGTTTGATTCCACCAGCTATTGAGGCAATCTTTAAAGAGAACAAGAATGTGATGCTCGCCAAATTAGAAGATAAATTACCGCCTCAAAGGGAGGTGGATCACCAAATTGAGTTGGAGTCGGGTGTTAAACCACCCACTATGACACCTTACCGGATGACTCCTTCCGAACTTGAAGAATTAAAGAGGCAACTTGATGAGTTGCTAGATATAGAGAAACTTATACAATCAAAAGTTTATGGTTCACAATGTCTATTTAAAAAGAAACCGGACAAGTCGTTGAGGATGTGTGTAGAATACCGGGCACTAAACAAGGTAACCATCAAAAACTTTCACCCAATTCCTTTGATTGGTAACTTGTTTGACAAGATCGGTGGGGCATAGATCAATACAAAGATGGACTTACAAAAGGGGTACTATCAAGCCCAGATTGCCGAAGGAGACGATACCGTGTGTATCTCCCGATTTGGGTCGTTTGAGTGGCTTGTCATGCCCTTTGGGCTAACAAACATCCCAGCTATGCTCTGCACATTAATGAACCAGATATTGCATTTGTATCTAAACCGGTTTGTGGTTGCTTATTTGGATGACATAGTCCTATATATAAGTACTATGCAAGAGCATATTGAACACTTGCAGACAATCTTTAGAGTTCTAGAGGGAAATGAACAGTTTGTGAAAAGGGAGAAGTGCATGTTTGCCACGGAGGAAGTCCAATTCTTGGGACATGTTATTGGGCATAGAAGGTTGAAAATGGACAATGCTAAAGTCAAGGCAAAAATTGAGTTGGAAGCACCGACTAAGTTAACATAGTTACGACTGTTCAATTGGCTAGTAATATATTATCACTAATTTATCGAAGGATATTCCAAGCTAGCTGCCCCCTTGATTGAATAGTTGAGGAGGCTAAAGACTTGGGAATGGACTCATCAATGTCAGAAGGCCTTTATAAGGAGTTAAAGGCAGCTGTAAGTCAAGAACATATTCTTTCCTTGCCCAATTTTAAGTTGTCATTCGAACTGCACACGGAGGCCCCCAACTTCACGATTAAAGGAGTGTTGATGCAAGAAGGGCATCCCATCGCCTTTGAAGGTCAGAAGTTGTATGAGGCAAAATAAAATTACACTGTCAAATAAAAGTAGAAGACAACCGTTATCCATTTCCTAAGGGTTTCGAGGTAGTACTTGTTGGGATTGCACTTCACGATCATAACGGAAAACATGGCTACAAGATACTTCTAGACTTTAAAGAAGTTAACTCCTAAGCAGGCTCATTGGCAAGACATTCTAGCCAAGTTTGATTATATCTTGGAGTATAATAAGCCGGGAAAAGCTAATGCGGTGCTTGATACATTAAGTCGAAAGGTTGAGCTGGTAGTGTGTGGCTAAAGGAAGTATCTTGAGTCAGATCACAGAAGGGTGGGAAAGAGATCCAGTCGCTCAAGAGTTGATGAAGTTCGCTAAAAAAGGGAAAACACACATGTTCTGAGTGGAAGATGACTTGCTCTTCACCAAAAGGCATCAACTCCATGTTTCAATATTTGAAAGACTTCTTTGGTATTTTATCTGATAATGCCATGATATTCAATGGGCTGAGCATTTGGGGTAGAAACATACTATTGTGATGGTGGAGGCAGCTTACTTTTACCCACCAATGCGGGATATAGTAAAACTATACATCAAAACGTCTGTGATTTATCAACAAGACAAGACAGAGAACAACCAATCAGTAGGTTTGCTAGAACCTCTGTCGTTCCCAGCGGGTTTGTAGCATGTGATCATGATTGCAGGGTTGAAGAAGCGGCTAGGGTAATCTTTAAGAACGTGGTGAAGTTTTAGGGATTGCTCAGAAACATCGTGAATGATCAGGATCCTCGCTGTTCTAGGTGGCTATAAACGGAGTTGTTCAAGTTACTCGAAACCGACTTAAGTTTCTTAACAAGATTTTATCTACAGACAAATAGACAGACAGAACTGGTGAATTCACTGTTGGAATGCTACCTCCGACACTTTGTGAGCGCAAACCAGATGGATCGGGCAAGATTATTGGAGGTGGCCTAGTTTTCATATAACTTACAGCGGAGTGAGGTAATCAGATGAATTCCCTTTAAGCTTGTGACGAGACAGCAATCTTTGACCCCACACACCTTGGCTGGTCCATTGTACGAAGGGAAAGGTCCACGAGCATTGAAAATGGCTAAGGCATGTGCTGAGCATGCAGATTTGGCTCAAGTTTGTTTGGAGAAATCCCAAACAAGGATGAACAAGTGGGCGGATGAAAATAGGCGGTTTTCCGAAAACTCAGTGGGAGACTTGGTCCTTGTGAAGCTTCTTCCTCAATAATTCAAGGCCCTTCGAAGCTTCTACAAAGATTTCGTCTGAAGGTATGAAGGACCGTTTGATGTAGTGGCAAAAGTTGCGAAGGTATCTTACCGCCTAGAACTTCCAGACACTCTTAAAATCTACTATGTGTTCCATGTGAGCATGTTGAAGCTAATCATGGGTATATTATCTGGAATTCGAGATCCAAACTATGATTTGTTTCAATCCATCCCAAAATTTTGGGTTTGCAGATCTAGATCCGGGTAATAAAGTTTTTGGATCCGGATAATATATATTTTTTGAATTGATATCCGACCCGATCCGATACTATCGACTAAGTCTCATATTTTAATGGATAATCAATGCTAATTACACTAGTCCCAACCTATTAAGTAAAATTATTAGTCCATTCAAGATTATTGTTTGATAAAAACATTAAATCATTAAAAAATAGAAATTAAAAATAAAGTCATTTGGCTTTTAGTCTCTCCTACTTCTCTTCCTTAAAAGAATTTTCTCCTTCGTCCTTTGTCACTTCTGAGAAATAAACAAAACTGTTTTCTTAGTACAAAGCTACAATCTAACTTTTTAGTTGGTGTAATTTCAATCTCTTGCATTCTAATAGTTAGCTGTCATCATTATCTCATTTAGGATGAACGTATATATTTTTGTTTAATTATGAATTTTGAAGATTTTGTTTGAGTTTCTTCTCTACGGGTTTTTACATTTTGTAAATTAATATGAATGAAATAAGTCTAATTATTTCTATATTTTGTTTCTTTTTTAGTATTATGATAAAAGAAAGTTTTTGAGTTTTAAAAAAAAATTATTATATATTTTACATGTATTCAACGAATCGAATCCGGATATCCGCGAATATTAAAATTTTTTTTTAGGTATCCCAAAATTGGATATTATAAATGTTCATATCCATATCCGGATAATTAAAAGACAGATCCAAAAAATCCGATTTTGGATATCCAACCCGTACGGAGAACTAGCTAAAAGCCTTATTATCAGGATAAAAGCGATCAAAGTCGGGGAACTTCAGTGCGAGCACTACTTGTCATGACTAAGTCGTATGATAAGGAAATTGAGGAAGTGCTCCAGGAAAAGGAAGCAAGGAAAAAAAGAGTTTCGTGCCAAACTCAGTTCCCAATCAAGTGGAAGGGATTGCCAGATTTATAAGAAACTTGGGAACTCAAAATTGACTTATGAAAATTTCATGGAAAGCTAAATGAGTACAAGGCGACGAGGCTGTCACTGGAATAGGTGGGGGAGGATGTTACGTGCCAATTTCTTCTAGAAAGTTCTATACTTGATGAACCTTGACTCTTCTAGAGCTCTTCTGAATTCGTCTATGGTGTAGTAGAATTGTGTAAAGAATGTAGAGTTCTGTGGAAGGATCTAGAGGATAAACCTCCACCGTTGGATTGAATAAATCTCCACTGTTGATGGGTGGATGAAGCTGTATAAAGAGGGGTGATTCCCTCATTTGTAAGCATTCAAACATTTCTAAGCAATACAAGTTTTTTTCTCTCTCTAAAAATCTTAAGTTTATCTCTTTAAGAACCAAGGTCTGAAGTTAAGCAAAGCTGACTTAAATACTGCAAGGGACAAAAAGGAGCTAAGGTCGCACTGACCGATTCAAGAGAAATCAGTTCGTAACATTTTGCTCTTTCAAATACTGCAGATTAATAACTCAATTCATTCCATACATAGAGTATTGTTTAAATATCCTCTCCAACATTTACTTCATACTGCTTAAAAGCAAGGTAAAAAAAAGCTTGAGAAAGTTAAGTTGAAGCCACAAAATTAGGGTCAAGATGATCACAACAGATATGAAGAATAATCATAATTAAATAGCATAAGCTTAACAGACCCGACCTTGGGCATAAATTCAACAAGCAATTGCTTTGGACAGCAAAATAAATTTAAAATTTTAGGGCATCAAGTTTATAGATGCTTCCTTTTTCTTTGTATAATTGTTAAGTACCTAATACTTTGATGCCTTGAAGGCATTAACTAATGACGATTACTATTTCTCTAGTTTTTTTTTCTCTTTAGTGATTTGTCTTCCTCCTGAGCTCCTCTTTTATCGATCCAAAACCACCAACAAACTCCATCAATTTTTTATTTTATTTTTACTTTCTCTTCCAATTCCATCTACCTTCAGTCTCACATATCTTCTCATCGACTTCAAAATTTCCTTTAGTTTATCTTTGTTTATTTTCTGCCAATTTTTTTAGTTAAGTAAAAAATCGCTCAAATTCTTTGCAAATTTCAAACCTCCAATTTATGTAATTGTTAAACAAGACTGATTAAAGTTACTAAATTAGTTGATTGGTTATCAAAGTAACGCCAAGTCTCACAAATCACAAATACACTACGTAATTTTGATTAACGTTTAACGATATCAATTACTATTAGAGCTTAAAGTCTTTTACTTTCGTTCTCATTGTGATACTTAATTAAGTAGAATTGCAATTGCACACACATATATATATATATACACACTGATGGAGATGATTTTCTTATGCTTCTCTTTATTGGATTAGGAATAGGAAATATTCCTAATATCTAGTATATTCTTGTTATAACAACTAATTAGGTTTTAGAGTTTTCTAATTGTCTATATATATATGTAATTATCTCAATCAATACAAACACCTTTTTCCCAATATTGTTACATGGTATCAAAGCAAAAGAATTATAACCCTAATTGTAGCCAATTCTTTACTCTCTTCTTCCTCTGTTTTTCGAGTCCAAAAACAGAACCTCTCTACTTGTGATTCTTCTTCTACGATTGAACAAGGAAAAGTTCAATCATGTCTTCTATTATCTCTAACGAAGTTACTTCTCCAGCAATTGCTGCTTATACTTTACATCCCTCAAATAATCCTGGCTCTCTCATTACCTCTGTTCTCCTCACCGATGATAATTACTTAGAATGGGCCATTGAGCTTTCTAACTCTCTTCAGGCGAAGAAGAATATTGGTTTATCAACGATACAATCTCCAAACCTACTACAGATGTTGATCTTAGAAATTGGACGACTGCGAATTCTATGATCGTTGGATGGATTCGTACCTCCATTGTCCCAAAACTTCGTTCTACTGTGTCACATGTTGGGGATGCCTCCAAGTTGTGGGAATCTCTGAAAGATCGTTTTTAGTGAAAAGTGGTGTTCGACGACATCTTGTGGCTGATCAGATTACTACTTGCAAACAGAATGGTGCATCTGTTCTTGAGTATTACGGTTGCTTGACCTAGCTTTGGGAAGAATACCAGAATCTATCTACTACTCCAACGTGTACTTGCTCTGCTTCTTCAGCTTTGGAAAAAGAAAGGGAGGATGCTCGTGTTCATAAGTTTCTGTTCGGACTTGATGATTCTCATTTTGGTCATCTTCTGTCTCAACTAATCAATCAAGATCCGTTTCTTGACCTAAATACTGTGTACTCTCGGGTTATAAGAGAAGAACAACATCTAACCTCCATGCGTGACAAAGACACAACTTCTGAAGCAATTGGTTTCTCTGTTACTGCACCTCAACAACCTTCTCTTGTCGTTGCTGTTCAAACTAAGTCATGTGATCCTGCTAGTTTTTGCACTCATTGTAATCGAAAGGGTCATGAAATTTTTGAGTGTTTTCTCCTTCATGGCTATCCCGATTGGTTCTTGGAACAACAATAGTCTTCTCGTGGTTCCTCTCGCGGATGTGGTGGTCGTGGAAATTCATCACGTGGTGGTCGAGGACGAGGTGCATCCGCTGCCAATGCTGTCACAAATCCTTCGCTGATGGCCTCTCTTCCATCTTTGGAACAAGTAGCAACGCTTTTTACTCTCCTCAAAAACCAACAGCCACATATATCTACCGATAAAGTTTCTGGTAAAACTAACCTCATTGATATTGTTATTGATATCGGTGCCTCACACCATATGACAGGTGATAGGACTCTTCTTCAAGAGTTACGTCCGGTTTTACGTTCTGACGTACGTTTTCCCGATGGTCGTGCTTCACGTGCTACTCATATTGGGAATCTTGTCTTGAATGACAAATACACTTTACGGGATATCTTGTTTGTTCTGAGTTTCAACTGCAAATTGTTCTCGGTTCATAAGCTTATTCAACAACCAGGGTGTATTGTTCTTTTTACTGATACATTGTGTGTTTTTCAGGACCGTTTTATGAAGACTCTGATTGGAGCCGGTGAAGAGAGAGAGGGGGTATACTACTGTAAGGGAGTCACGACATCTCGAGCTCACAGTGTGTCCACTGTTAAAGCAACTACTTCTCCTAATCTATGGCATCAATGTCTTGATCATCCGTCTACTCAAGTTTTTTCCACTTTACCTTTTCTTAATAATGTGTCTACCAATTTGGATTTTACCAAAGGATGTGATACTTGTTTTCGTTCAAAACAAACACGTGGTGTTTTTCATGAAAATATTAATAAAGCTGCAAGTTCTTTTGAGTTAATTCAATGCGATTTTTGGGTCCATATTGGACATTGTCTTCTTGTGGTGCTTCTTATTTTTTGACGATTGTAGATGACTATTCATGGGCTGTGTGGATATTCTTGATGTTTGAAAAATCCAAAGTTCCATAGCTAATTTGATCCTTTTGTGTGATGGCTTTACGCCAATTCAACAAACATGTTAAGACAATTCGGACAGACAATGGAACCGAGTTTGTTAATTCTACTTTACAACACTATTTTCGACAACAAGGCATACTTCATCAAACGTCGGGTGTGGATTCTCCACAACAAAATGGCAGGGTTGAACGTAAACATAGACATATTCTCAATGTTGCTAGGGCTTGTTTGTTTCAAGCTAAATTACCGGTTAAATTTTGGGGTGAAAGTGTTCTTACAGCAGCGTTTCTTATTAATCGAACACCAACACCATTACTCAAAGGTAAAACACCGTATAAGATGCTTCATGGTTCTGCGCCTAATTATGATATTGTTCGCGTGTTCGGTTGCTTGTGTTATGCGTCATCGAAGAGACGAGACAAGGACAAATTTGGTTCGCGTTCCCGACGGTGTATATTTGTGGGCTATCCGTTTGGCAAAAAGGCTTGGAAATAATATGATTTTGATTTGGAGAAAGACGAATTTTTTTTATTCTCGTGATGTGATTTTTGTTGAGACTGAGTTTCCCACTATTCCAATCTCTATGAAGACTCGATACTCTACGCTTCCGCATACAGTTTACCATTTTGATGATTGGAAGGAACATGTGCGGGATGAGACCATCCATGATAGACCTATGTCTCCGCCATTACCATCATCTAATACTCTGTCTACTTCTCTTGATTTTCCGTTCGAATCCAACGAAGTGGTTACTCCTCCTTCGAGTCCGTGTGTTTCTTCTCCCCCTCCTTCTATTGACTCTCCTGGATTTCCAGAACTACTAGGAAGAGGACACATCAACGCAAGCCTTCGGTTCTTCTCAAAAACTATGTTACAAATGCAGCTCAAGCTATACCTTCTCTCATCTCTATGCCATCTAATCACAGTCCTAGTTCATCGGTTCCAGGTAACATTTTGTATCCTATAGCTAATTATGTATCTGATCATAAGTATTCTCCTTCACATCAAGCTTTCTTAGCAGCTATTACATCTTCCCATGAACCACGCTCATATAAGGAGGCTATGCAGAATGATGTTTGGAACAATTCAATGCATGATGAACATTCTTCTCTTCAAGTTAATGAGACGTGGATTGAATCTGATTTACCTCCTGGTAAGAAAGCAATAGGCTGTCAATGGGTGTACAAGATCAAGTATAACTCTGATGGAACTATATCTCACAACAAATCTCGTTTATTTGCTCTCGGCAACAAGCAAACAAAAGGTGTAGACTATATAGATACTTTTGCGCATGTTGCAAAACCATCTATGATTCGAGTTTTATTGGATATAGCCGCTGCTAAGAATTGGGAGGTTCACCAAATGGATGTTCACAATGCTTTTAACATGGTGATTTGGATGAAAAAGTTTATATGAAACCTCCTCCAGGTTTTCCTTTAAGTGATCCTAACAAAGTGTGTCTCTTGAAGAAAGCACTTTAGGGCCTCAAGCAAGCTCCTCGTTGTTGGTTTGCTAAGTTGTCCAATGCCTTGCTTGATTACGATTTTTCACAAAGCAAGGCCGATACTACGCATTTCTCTTACAGTAAAAATGGCGTGCATCTTCATATTCTCATCTACGTGGATGATTTCATTGTTACTTGTGATGATTCTTCTACTTTGGCTCGCTTCAAGACTTACCTAAGTGAATGTTTTCATATGAAGGACTTTGGGAAATTGAATTATTTCTTGGGAATTGAAGTTGCTAGAAGCAGTGAAGGCTTCTTCCTTTCCCAACGCAAGTACGCCTGGGATATTGTTACTGAAACCGGCTTACTGGCTTCCAAACCAACTGCTACACTGATTGAGCTTAATCACAAGCTTTCTCTCGTTAGCAATGATCCTCTTTCAGACCCGCAGTCGTATCGACGCTTGGTTGGTCATCTTATCTACTTGTGCTTCACTCGGCCAGAACTATCTTATGCTGTGCATGTTTTGTCACAATTTATGAATGCTCTTATGACTGATCATTGGCATGTTGCTCTACGTGTTGTTCGCTATGTCAAGGGTTGTTTCAGACAAGGTATTCTGCTGCGTGCAGATTCAGATTTAAGTTTAACTGCGTATTGTGATGCGGATTGGGGTTCTTGTCCTTTGACTAGGCGTTCTTTGAGTGCTTATATTATCCTGCTTGGCTCTTTGCCAATCTCTTGGAAGACCAAGAAACAAGACACTGTTTCTTTGTCTTCGACTGAAGCTAAATATAGGTCCATGGCATATGCTTTACGTGAGCTTAAATGGCTTAAGGAATTCCTAGACTCGTTTGGCATATCGCATAATACACCTATGAAGCTATTTTGTGATAGTAAATCAGCTCTTCATATTGCTAACAATCCAGTTTTTCATGAGCGAACAAAGGATATAGAACGTGACTGTCATTTTGTTCGTGATGCCATTACCTCCAAACTCATCTCGACGGAACATTTATCTATCAAGGAACAACCAGCTGACTTGTTGACTAAAGCTCTACCTACACCAACGTTTTCCTACTTATTATCTAAGTTGGGGATTCAAGATGTTTTACCGCCAACTTACGAGAGGTATTAGATAAGGAATAGGAAATATTCCTAATATCTTGTGTATTCTTGTTGTAACAACTAATTGGGTTTTAGGGTTTTCTAATTGTCTATATATATGTAATTATCTCAATCAATACAAACACCCTTTTCCCAATATTGTTACACTCTTTGTCTACAATATTCTTATATTTTTGTTTTTAATGTTTTAATATAGTTTAGTAGTGGTCTTGAGCTTAATATAGTGAGGTTATTAAATTATTAGTAGAGACTAAAGTCATGAGCCAAAGATCAACAGATTTAAGAAGATGTGAAATTTCATTGACTTTATTGATTTCTATTTATTTAAGGTGCGCACAATGCCACCGGGAGGTAAAATCCAAGTAAGTGGAGCTGAAAATAAGAAAAGAAAGAAAAAAAAAAACAAGAAGAATTTGTGAAATTTCAATCTAAAGCTAGAGGTACTAAAAATCACAAAATCAGTGATAACCGTGGTAAATGACATAGAAACAACTTGTTACTGCAATCATCAGGTATGTCAATGAGGCCAGTTGAGCCTCCTAAGGAGGTTCTGGAGAGGCAAAAGAAGAAGAAGGTAGAGCAAAACCAAATGTTGACTACGTTTGTCGTCCATGCAATGTGGTGTGCCAGAGTCAAATTGATTTTTATTCTCATTTAAAGGGTCAAAAGCATGCTGATATACTGAGTCAATCAGAGGTGACTTTCTAATTTTTGGATTCTTAAGAGCATAGGAAATTATAATTTCGTTTAACTTATGCTTGATAATACTGTGGATCAGGCATTCCTTGAATCTAAGAAGCTTAAGGACAAAGTTGTCAAAGAAAAAGATCAACCAAGAGAAACAATTGCAGAGACTCAGTTGCAGTCTCAAAAAGCTCAGAAGAATACCAATTGCTTTGGGAAGCATGTTTCCATGGTAAATTAATCCGAGGTATATTTCTAATGTTTAGCTGTTTGATAATTTAGAACGTTGATGAAGATTGAAGTTTGACCATTTGATAAAACATATCTGATATACAAGCTTTGATCAGGCACACATTTGCTGTGAGAAGCTTCAAAAGAAAGGTCTCGGAGAAAAAGATCAACCAAGAAAAACAATTTCAAAGCATAAGTTGTGCTCTGAAAAGCATGTTGTCATGCTGAATCAGTCAGAGGCAAGTTTGTAACTATGAGATCATTTGAGAATTTCGAATTTTAATTAACATTCAAAATTTTCCATTTTACTTAAACACATGTAGAGTACTAAAATCAGTGTAAAAGACCTTTTTTCAAGTACTAAAGACCTTGTTGAGACTGTGAACAAACAGATTCTATTAGAAGGATGAAGATTGCAGAGAAGTTGAAAAGAGAATCTTCGATTCATCTCAAAGAATTATGAACCGTGTGTGTTTACAAGATCTTCTCTCTGCTTATATATTTGCAGAGAACAACGAAAGTAAAATCTAGAACCAAGGTGTGGTTTAGTTGAACCAAAGTCTTTAATCGATACAAACCACAATAAACCGAAATTAAAGATTGAACCAATATTCTAATAGATTCCAAATGGAGAGGTTTTCTTCGGTGAACTAAAATGCGATATTGATGTATCTAGACAAGCGAAGTTAAATTTTGCCAACTTTGGACTTGCTTTGTATGTCAAAGATGACCAACCCATAAACCGGTATACGTAATAATACTCTCCAGCTTATGTCACAGAGAATGTTTTGGTGGCATTGTCAATCCTGTGAACCTGTTTGAAGGAGGTGGCATTGTCAAACGACTCAATCCAGTAATCTCTACGTTGGAAGATGTGACCAATCATAGACCTGAACCTAAAAGCAAGTCTGCAGGACACGAGAGGCCTCCAGGAGAGGCTGCCAAGAGGGAAGAGACTAAGGCCAAGTTGATAACTTTTGGAACTGCCTTTGGGGAAAAAAGGGTTAAACAAGTGTTATTAATTTAAGGCTGGAAACTCTTAACGACTTGGAAGTTGTCTTATATTGCCTTTATGTTGTCAACTTCTAGGTGTGATGTTGTGTGAAATCGATTCGACGGTTAAGGTAGGCCATTTAAAAGAAATTAAGCTACTTGTAAACTCTTCCCAATGGTTAATAGTTTACTTGTTGTATCAAAAGTGACCGTCTTCTTCAATAATACACCAATCTCATCCCTAATTCTGTCCAACAAGCTCTTTCTTCCATTAGACTCTGATGAACTGAAGTCTATGCATATGTTCTACGAGCTAAACACTTTCATATAAAATTTAAGCATACAATCTTGTTTAGATCTAAAAAGATAACACATCTAAATTTGAGGGTCATTAACTTCACTTCTGGTTCATACACAATAAATTTTGCAAGTGATGCAACTCCCATTTAAATCCAAAGTTAATGGAAAATGCTGATGAAAACGATAAGAAAGAAGAACAAATCTAGAATTCAAAGACAACAATGTTTGGAACAAAAATATGCAGACCTAACCAGATTCCCTTTGGTGAACATTTTCATGTGCGCTGTCTCTTACAAGTAAGAGTTGTCTTTTCAGAAGTTTCAGAGATCATGAGCAGCACAGGAGCTTCTGTTCTGCTTGTTACCAGCTTGAATAATATGGTAGATCCAGCTTTTTGACCATTTGCCTCGCAGAAACTTCTCCAACCTTTTGTAATGTAAAACCGGCCGTCATAGTTTGAGCGATTCAAATTTGAAATCCATGTTTTCCCCGTTTTGTCAATCAAACTTATCTTACCAAATCTTTCATCCATTAAGTTTTCCCTTGAAAGCCTTACTGGAAGATTCTGCAACTCAAAATTGTCAGACACTGAAATTATTTATTTAATTTATCATTGGAATGCAAAAGCCATCTGTATAATAATAAGATTAGAAGTGAAGTTGCTAACCAGTTTATCTTGTCCTAGATTTGAAACCGTGACAGATACAGCAAAGCTAAAATTATCTGACAAAGACAATTTTTCCACGTTCTTGTCTGCTTTCACAGACTCATGTTCTACTTCTTCAATCTTCTCCAAGTGATTTCCTGTAAAAGAACAGGTTCCTTGATAAACATTGCATTCTTAAACTTCATATTAAAGCAAGAGAGTGTTGAACTTACCAATGTTGTCCTCATCTCTCTTTAATGGAATAATCCGGAACACAGGTGTTTCTTCATTCCCGACAAATTCAAGTCTTAAGAAACAACCAGTTTTATACTCATTCCTGTTGCAGAAATCTCTCCAGCCTTTGCAAATAGCAAATCGATTACTTACTTCATAGTACCTTAAGTCTAGTACCGATGATCTACCTTTTTCATCTACTAGAATAATCTCACTGCTCTGTTTACTCAAACCACTTGAAGTTGTAAAACCTCTTCTAAGACGCTGCAAAGCAATATACATTGTTCAGTTTTTATAAATTTAAATTACAAAACTAAGTTGAATGGATGTTATAAAGTGAAGGACTTATTACAACTGTATCAGTTTGTTGGTTCGAAGCTGTGACAGGTACAACATAATTTGTGTCATAATCTGATGGAAACTCATTTTTTGAAAGCTTTCCTGTATCATAATCAAAAATCAGAGATCCACAAAGTAAACGAGTCATTACCTCGTCTTTAATCACGAAAATATGGTAAAGAGCTCAACTTACTCGTCTTGTCATTGATGTGATTCTCGTCTTTTCGAGCATAAGATATCTCACAGCAACTTGGTCTGAAGAGTTTGACATGAAACAGAAGATTGCCTTCGTGTCTGAAAAGAAGAATGTCACCAACCTGAAGGTTGTGAGCTTGAGCGAATTCTTTCCATCCTTTGGTCAGTCTTTTGCCGTTTATCTGAATGTTCCAAGTGACCTTTGACGCATCTGATCTCAGTTTTGCTTCGTTGCCCATATGTTTTCCCTTAACGTATTTCGAGTAAAAAGCATCAGGAATAGACTGCAAGCAAACAACGATCAACTCTGTAAAACAAATGTAACAACATACACAGAATGAAATAGAGAAAGAGGTATAGAGATTACAATATAGGAGGAGTTTAAGCTTGGATAAATTGGCTTCATGAAATGTGGCTTGGACGAAGAGGAGAACATTGAACTAGCCATTGATGAGCAAAACGTCACCACAACTATGTTCAGATCTCAGTGAATATATATAGACAGGAGAAAACACAAAAGCTTCATCCTGTCTTTTCAGTTTCCTCAAAACAATAGAAAATTACATTTTTATTATTGGGCCATAATGAAACAAACAGGCCCATAAAGAAAGTTAAAAATCGAAGTAGGTGAAGAGAAAAGCCTTAAAAAAGGAAAATCAACGGTTCTCTATACGAAATGCAAAGAATCTTCTGGATCCTTTGTTCAGCTACTCCATTTATCTAAACCCTAACCCGCTCTTCTAACTATTCGTTTTCACTAACCACTTCCTTATCCACACCAATCCAGAACGTTCCTCGAAAATTTCTCTTGCTTTCGTCTGAATATGGCGTCTGCAAACGCTCTCTCTTCTGCCTCTGTTCTTTGTTCTTCCCGTCAGGTAAACTTTGTTCCATTTTATCTTCCTTAGCTACTTACTCGAGAAGATAAAAAATCTTCTTTCATCACTTCTTTGTGATTGAATTTGACCCTTTTCCTTATCGTTATTTTTTGATTGCTTTTTCTCTTTTCCTTTTTGGTTTCGGGGTTTGGTTAAGAATTGAGTGTCTTCCATTACTTGTGTTTGATACTATCTGTTGGATTCGTTTCTGTGCTGTTGAGAAAATGGTTAAATTCTTTGAATGAGCCTAATATAAATGATTCTTCTTTATTCCTTTTTGTGAGTACAGAGTAAATTGAGAGGAGGAAATCAGCAGCAAGGTCAGAGAGTAAGCTACAACAGGAAATCAAGCAGACGATTTAGCGTAAGAGCGAATGTAAAGGAAATCGCATTTGACCAGAGCTCTAGAGCTGCTCTTCAATGTGGTATTGATAAGCTTGCTGACGCTGTTGGTCTCACTCTTGGTCCTAGAGGTATTATTACTAGCTGATTCATTCCCCTCTAGTCTTCATGTGTCTGTACAAATTGTCCTTAACTTGGTGTTTTAATTTTGTGTTTTCAAGGGAGAAATGTTGTGTTGGATGAATTTGGTAGTCCCAAAGTGGTCAATGATGGAGTCACCATTGCTAGGGCTATTGAGTTACCTGATGCTATGGAAAATGCTGGTGCAGCGCTTATTCGTGAGGTTGGTGTGTGTGAGAGAGACACACAAAGTTTTGTTATAATTCGGTGTGATTTATTTGGTGTTGTTTTATGTGTAAGGTTGCGAGTAAGACTAATGACTCGGCTGGTGATGGGACAACCACCGCGTCTATCCTTGCTCGGGAAATAATCAAACATGGATTGTTGAGTGTCACTTCTGGTGCGAATCCTGTTTCCCTGAAAAGGGGAATCGATAAGACTGTTCAGGGTTTGATTGAAGAACTTCAGAAGAAAGCTAGGCCTGTGAAAGGTCGTGATGACATCAAAGGTACTAACGATGTTAGTGACCTTCCTTGTGGAGCAATAATGGTGATTCCTTTTACTAATCTATCTGTTTTGGGTTTTTTTTTTCCCAGCTGTGGCCTCCATTTCTGCTGGAAATGATGATCTTATAGGAACAATGATTGCTGATGCCATTGACAAAGTTGGCCCTGATGGTGTTTTGTCCATTGAATCTTCATCCTCTTTTGAGACAACAGTCGATGTTGAAGAAGGAATGGAGGTATGAGTTGATTCTTACTTTTATTAACTCTTTAACTCCAATTTGATCTGCCAATGGCTAAGTTGATTCTTTCTCTTAATCTCAGATTGACAGAGGTTACGTCTCGCCTCAGTTTGTTACAAACCCTGAGAAACTACTAGTTGAGTTTGAGAACGCTAGGGTGCTGATCACTGATCAGAAGATCACTGCAATCAAAGACATTATCCCAATTTTGGAGAAGACCACTCAGCTTCGAGCTCCACTGTTGATTATCGCAGAAGATGTTACAGGTGAGGCCCTAGCTACCCTTGTTGTGAACAAGCTCCGTGGTGTCCTCAACGTTGTTGCTGTTAAAGCTCCGGGATTTGGAGAGAGAAGAAAAGCTATGCTTCAAGATATCGCAATTTTGACAGGTATATGCAAATTTAGCTTGGGTTTAGTTCTATGTTTATCTTCTCTCAGCTGTGTTTCTAACTTTCTATCTTTTTGTATGTCATTCAGGTGCTGAGTACCTAGCCAGTGACATGAGTTTGCTGGTTGAAAACGCAACCATAGATCAATTGGGCATTGCCAGAAAAGTTACAATTAGCAAAGATTCAACTACCCTTATTGCAGATGCAGCTTCCAAGGACGAATTACAGGCTCGGATCTCCCAGCTGAAGAAAGAATTATCGGAAACTGATTCTGTATATGACTCAGAGAAGCTCGCTGAGAGAATTGCAAAGCTATCTGGAGGTGTTGCTGTCATTAAAGTCGGAGCAGCAACTGAAACTGAGCTTGAAGACCGTAAGCTTCGTATTGAGGATGCAAAGAACGCAACATTTGCTGCTATCGAGGAAGGCATAGTTCCAGGCGGTGGTGCGACTTTGGTTCATCTCTCCACTGCTATTCCCGCCATTAAGGAGAAGTTTGAGGATGCTGATGAACGTTTGGGAGCTGACATAGTACAGAAGGTAAGTTTCATTAACAATTGGTTTTTCGGTTTGTTTTGTTTTGTTGCAACTCTAACTTAGCTAAAATCTGGATACAGGCATTGGTAGCACCAGCTGCACTTATTGCCCAGAACGCTGGAATCGAAGGAGAAGTTGTTGTGGAAAAGATTATGTTCAGCGAATGGGAGCTTGGGTACAACGCAATGACTGATACGTACGAAAATCTGTTGGAAGCTGGAGTGATTGATCCCGCAAAAGTGACGAGATGTGCCCTTCAGAACGCTGCTTCAGTTGCAGGAATGGTACTGACCACTCAAGCCATTGTTGTGGACAAACCCAAACCCAAGGCGGCTGCTGCTGCTCCTCCTCAAGGTCTCATGGTGTAATCTTATCGCGTGGCCTATTTTTCCTTTTTGCACATTTGTCCTCCCCATTTATCTGCACTGTTTTACTGTTTTGGGGGAATGAGAGTGAGTAGTTTGTTAACAGTAAACGAGAAATAATTTATCATTTTTCCTCTCCCAAGTATCATTCTGATTGTTGTTACAAGGGTATACAAAATAAAACTTGGACTGTAACTTGAGATTTGTGACGGAGGAAAGATTTCTCATAAACATGTCAACAAGAAGGTGTTGCTAGGCCTATTCTCAACAATCTTTGATAAAGATTTGGTTAAAGTGATAAAGATTTGGTTAAAGTTGTAGAATCTATCTATGACAAAAGATTCCTCCATAAATCTTTGGGGTGTATTGAATCCTAAATTTTAAAGGATTTGATAAGATTTGAATTTTGGGTGATTTGGAGAGATTTTAGACGAGAGATAGGTGATTTACTTTATTTTTATAAAAACAAATTATTAGGTGATTTGATTATTGTGAGAATCCATGTGATTTTAAGTGATTCTTGGTTAAAATATAAATCTTCTGTATAAACGTGTTTCCCTTAAAATTTGATACAGAGGGTGAACTGAATCAACCATAACTCTCCAGGTAAAGACGAAACTTATGCTCATACTTAAACCTAATTTAGTGATAGAAATTCCTGATCCAGAAGTTATTGAAATCGATCCAACTTGTCGATACATTCAGGTAACTACTTCATCTTAATCTCTTCTCCTATAACAACAGTTCATGTGCTACTAGAATTATACTTAAGTAGACTATATTTTCTATGTTTCAGTATAAAGTAGTTATAGGAAAAGGCGAATCAAAGATAGTGTATTCCTTTCACTTTTCTTTTCCATAATTTCTCTGTTCTTTTCTATCTAATCTGATGTTGTGTAGTATTTGATGTGAAGATACTTTGTGCTAGTATGTAATGAGAAGATCTTAATCATTTCTTTAACTTTGTTTGAACAAATAATCAGTTTTAAGGGATTCGACCAAGTATATGGGATTGAAGTTGTATGGAATCAAGTTCGAATCGATGATCTTTTGCAATCACTAGATTCTCTAGAGATGTCATATTCTGAAGTCCGGCTCTTGAAATCACTGAAACACAAAAACATTCATAAGGTTTCATAACTCATGGATCGATG
>OVAX01001317.1:32993-48125 GCA_900406405.1 Lepidium africanum | reverse complement strand
AACTCTTTTACAACGAATCTCTATTTCGTTGTAAACGCGTTGCTAAACCGTCCCAAATCAGTTGTGTTGTAAATGCGTTGCTAAAAAACGTCCCAAATCTTGCATTTTGTTGTAGTGAAATCATGGTTAAGTCGAAGATTTTTCTATTATATTCATAGCTATTTGATGATATTTTGTAGTTGCAATCTAACTACAATTTTTTCTCGTTGCTAGATCGTTTTTTTTACTGGAAACATATATTTTTATAACAATTTTGTAAAATGTGAAACCAAAAAAATTGTTACAAATAAATTGTATTATTTTTGGAAGCAAAAAGACAGATTTCATGGTTATCTGTAGCAAATTAGTTATGAAAAGAATTGTGACTGTACAAAATTCTAAAGACTATTGTAGAATATTGGGTCAAGATAACATTTGGCTAGAGCTGGCAACATTTTAATAGCTCTCGGTTTGAATTACATGTAATTAACTTTGCTACAAAGTGTGAGTTATTTGTGACTAATACAAAGGATTTGTAACTGATGAGTTTCATATAACCATGGTAACAAACTTAAAAAGTATGGATACTAGGATGCTCAAATATGGATACTAGGATGCTCAAATAGCTAAGACACCATATGACTCGTTAGTTCACTTGTTCAAGAATAAGAATAAGGGAAATTGTGTTAGGTAATCTGAATATATTAAAGTATTACAAAGTACTTGAATTGTACAAGCAGAGCCAGCCTGTGACATAAATAACATAGACGAAAAATTAGACCATAAATTTTAGGGTCCAAGATTTAATAATTTTTTAAGGTTAAAAAAATTATTGATCTCTTCTTCCATGTTAAAGTGATTATTATTTTGGAGTTTATCGTCATCTCGAAAAAAAAATTAAACTGATTTTCATTTTGCAAAAATTTTGTCAATCATAATTAATAATTTATTTAGCCTTTTTCATTTGCTCAATCTTCAACTTTTTATATCTTATCAAGAAAAAACATGAAAAATGCAAAAATAGTCATATATAACCAATAGTAATTAATCAAAGTTTTGTTTAATTCGTTATTGAGATTTTTTTCTTTGTTTTTGTTTGGTTTAAACGTTTCATATACATCTGAATTGAGATTTATATTTTGTTCGAAATTGAAAAAGAGAATTAGTTTCGAATAAGGCCTTCGACAAAATCGGACCGGCTCTATATACAGGACATAATATTGCCTATGCATTAAGTAGATATATTGAAAATCCTAATGAAGAAGATTGGACAACCATTAATCGATTAATGATATACTNATTGGACAACCATTAATCGATTAATGATATACTTGAAAGTACAATAAACTTTACTTGTTCTGCTTGTGTATTGGAAGCCTACTCTGATGTAAATTGGGTCACAAATAATAATGAATTAGTGATTTTGTTTATTTACAAGATGAATGGGCTGTTGCGTGGAGATCTAGCAAAGAGACTTGCATAGCTCAATCTACAATGGAATCAGAGTTGTTAGTTTTGAAATAGCAAGACAAGAAGTTGAATGATCGAAAAGTGTACTTGATGATTTTCTTATATTTGGAAAACATATGCTTCGGTGTCAATGAGATGTGATTCTCAAACTGCAATAATGAATAAGCTATACAATGAAAGTGTGACTTAGAAATAATAATAGTTTGGACGCGAGAGTTGAAATGAGATACAATGACTTTAATTCGTAATTTCTGAGATCTTTACCAAGAAAATTCCTCAGGTAAATCTTCGGTTTAAAAGTTCAAACGAAAAACCACTACAAACTAAAAATCATGTAAAACAAGTGAGGTTTAATGATCTCTGTGAGAACATAAGCTCATTTGATTATGAATATATTTTCTTAAATGATGGAACATGCTCGGGAACAATCATTGGTAAGAAAGTATGAACATAATTGTTTGCGAAATGCTCAAGTGTTTTTTATTCAAGTCTACGTGACATTAAACTAATCTTCAATTTCTTGAAAAAAAGTGAAGGATTGTTAAAATTGTTCTAACAAAATGAACTACACCAAATAAGGCCTGAAATAAGTTCAATACGTTTGAGTCCAATAAGGGCCGGTTGGTTAAAACAAAGTCTCGGCCTTCTTGAATTTTGAAGAAGGAGATTTAGATATATGTGGTTCTGCATTTCTAGTCAAGTATATTGAGCCGAGAAAAAGTTCTCAGTTTAATTACTTTAACTGAATCTACAAATGTTGTTTCTAAGATAAATACAATATAGTTGCTAAATAGATGTGATTCTTTGCCTTTGCTTATACTCCAACGAGAAGTAAGAGCACTTTTAAAGCAATATGGAAAGCGAAATAAAAGCCTAATCAAAGAAGCAATAAACACTTTACTCAATTCTCTATATGAATCCTTCTCATGCTTTTGTTATCTCCTAACACTATTTCTTCACTTGCTTATAGTAACTCTCTTAACAATGGAGGAAGCGACGACGTTTCAGGGCTTAGGACACCTCTTTGTGACCATCTTTTTGTATTGCTTTTCAGCTTTTATCGTCGCTCCAGTTATTACAGATGTTAGCATGACGGCTCTATGCCCCGGAAAAGACGAATGTTCACTTGCCATTTACCTCTCCGGCTTTCAACAAGCTGTAAGTAACTCCTTTTTAAGAGAATTTTTGTCGCTATCTGGTTATCGAGTCAATGGACTTCATGAGATTGACTATACATATATATAAGCTTATAACACATAATTTAGCTACAAGTAGGCATTTGTGTTTTTAGGTTCTGTTTGGTCAGAGTTCTCAAGTGTCGTGGTTTTCACACTCAACAAAATAGACCTATTAAAACCAAAACAAAACAAAATTGACCTAGTTTTGAATATAAAATTATAGTATAAACAAAAATAATTAACTAGTTTTTATTTGGAAAATTGTCTTGACCTCTAGTTATGCATCGGACATTATCCTTGAAAAAAAAAACTAGTTTCAATAAGTTTATAGATTTTTTAGATATTTAAAAATTGATTTCTGTTTATTTAAACTAAAAAATTTTGTTCCTTAATGAAATATAAATATTTTATGTAAATATTATTTTTTAAAAATAAAATGGTAAAAATTAGATCACGGGTGTGGGATCGTTGATGGTGATGCCAATAGTGGGAAGCTTGTCCGACAAGCATGGAAGAAAACGTTTACTTACTCTTCCAATGGCACTCAACATTCTTCCTCTTGGTATGTTTCTTCTTCATTGGTCCCACTCTCTTTTTTCTTTGACTCATACCAATGCTTTTAAGCTTCAACTTAACTTATAATATCCCTTCCTTGGAACCAAAAGCATCATATGATGATGCTTCACTAACGATCTCCTTTATCAAAAAAAAAAAACAAAAATAATTTGTTTTTTACTATTTTACCAAATAATATGAATGAATTGTCTGATTTATTATATTTCTGAAGGCAAGATATTAAATAATTTCAGCGACATTAGCATATAGTAGAGGAACGACCATCTTCTACATCTACTATATACTCAAGACTTTCACTTCCATAGTTTGTGAAGGAAGTGTTCTTTGTCTTGCCCTTGCTTATGTGGTATGCCTCTTTCTTTCTTTTTCCTCTTTTTCTTTTCTCTTTTTGTCGTTGAAAATTTTCATTACGCAATAATAATTAATGAAAAAAATATTAGATTGTGATAAATATCTCACAAATTCTATAAATATTTTCAATTGAGTATTCAGGCTGACAATGTATCAGAAGAGCGACGAGCCTCTGCGTTTGCAATACTTACTGGAATTGCATCTTGTGCATTCGTCTGCGCCACTCTTTGTGCTCGATTTTTATCTATTGCACTCACATTTCAGGTCTCTATCTATTAAGAGACATATCCATACATGAGTGTATAAATATTAAGTAATGAACAATAATCCTCAATTCCTTTGCTTGTTAGGTTGCAACAACAATGGCAATTTTATCAATAGTTTACATGATTTTTTTCTTACCGAATTCGATCCAAGACCGCAGTTTAGATGCTCCTGTTTTTACAAAGGAGACATTGAGTATTGCTTTACTTGAAGATTGTCCTCGACATAGAAATGGAATATCTAAAGCAATTCGTTCAGTTCGTGAAATGGGGTCTCTACTACAAAGCAGGTTTGATTACTTTTTATTCCATCCAATTATTTGAGAGGGTTAAGATTTGCATGATTAAAAAAAAAAAAACAAGATCTATGAGTAGTGAAAATGTTCATTAATTGATCTTCATCTTATTAGTTTTAAACAGATTTTAGCCAACCTGATTTCTTTGTAATCAGATGAATTAGACGACTTAAACGGTTTAGGCGGGAATAAAACAGTTTAAGTAACCATATTTTTTTTTGAAATTAACTTATTACTTTTTGTAATACCTAGCATTTTTCTGAATACTGCTTCTAAGATAACATTCACATGAATTCTTACTTAGGTTTGATTTTTCAGCGTTCCACTTTTTCAAGTTGCGATGGTATCATTTTTCAGTAGTCTTGGTGAGGCTGGTCTGCATGCTTCATCTATGGTAGGCTTTAATTATGTGATACATATGATTAAAAACTATTGTTTGATCTACAAGTTTCGAAACAATAACTAATGTTTGATTGTTTCATGCAGTACTTTCTAAAGGCAAAGTTCCACTTTAACAAGGATCAGTTTGCAGATTTAATGATCATAGTTGGCACCGCAGGGTCAATTTCACAGGTAGATGATACCTAATATATCTATTTTTGTAGCAACAAATGGATCTTTGAGTCTTTTTTTTTGGTTCAATATCATTTTATTCATGTTGTGTAACTTACAAACATAATTATTTCACAGTTACTCTTCATGCCCATTTTAGTTTCTGCCTTAAAGGAGGAAAGATTGCTCTCAATTGGTCTTTTCTTTGCTTGTGCCCATGTAAGTAGATTCTCCACCCTACCATACATATTTTCTGAAATTCGTATTGATTAACTCTATAAGGGACCTAAGTGCAGAAATTTATTTATTTTTAGTATATCAAAATTATAGGCCTAAATTTTTATTTAGTGAAATTTTGGAACTAAATACTAAACATAAAGAAATGTTGAACATGAGCCCAGTGCAAATGCACTTGCTAAGAACCGGACCTTCGGATCTAGTTCTTATCATTTGGCAGATTGAGACTTTTTTCTCATAGTTCTTCAATCTCCAATTGTGCAGATGTTCCTTCTTTGTGTGGCATGGTCTTCATGGGTACTAATTCTAACTTCTTAATAAATTGCTTTTGACTATTCTTTGTTTGGATGGTTCATTCTTTTGTTATATCATTTGGTATCCATGAATGCGTTTGTATTCTGAATAGATTTTCAGATTAATTGTTGCCTAATTTATTTGGAAACTCACAGGTTCCATATATGGCAGCGATATTTGCATTTTTCTCAATATTTCCGCAATCATGTGTAAGTCGAAATATTAGATATTCAAACGTATAATTTAATTACATATTGAAATTTATTATAACTTATTCGGTATTTAAATTTTACAGATGCGGAGTATTGTCTCTAAACAAGTAACATCATATGAACAGGTAACTAATTGGAACCTTACTACTGCATTTTCGTAATATTTCATAGGACTTTGAAGTCAATATTACATAAATAATGATTCAAAATGGTAATGAACTCAGGGAAAGGCCCAAGGAATTATTTCAAGCATATGTTCGTTTGCAAACGTTATTTCTCCGCTGGTGTTTTCACCTCTTACAGGTTTACTACTTACAGATACTTTTTTTTTTTCTTTCTTTTAAGCTATTCATAGGAACTTATGAAATAGAAATGTAACAACAAGTTATTTTTGTTTCTTTTTTCTAGATTGGTTTCTTTCTGAAAGAGCCCCATTTGATTTCCCAGGATTTAGTATCATGTGTGCAGGATTTACTATGGTAAATACATACTTTACTTTTTCCCATTTCCCATTAAACTTCAAAAAATTTAGTATATATAAAGCAAAAGAACATTTTCATTTTAATTTTATACTCTTTCTATTTCAAAAAGAATATTATTTTTGGTTACTATAAACAGAAAGTTTGAGACTTATATAAAATCTAATGACAATTCAAAATATTCATTAGTTATTTCCATAAATTTACTCCAAAATTTAGGTTTTCCTAAAAGTTACACATACAAAAAAAAAAGTATTTAATGTTTTACAAGTATTTCTATAGACCATAGAGCATGTTATCAATCTAGAATCTTAAAAGTTTCAAAAATAGTCAAAATCACACAAAACATCATTTAAATCGTAATTAAGAACAAGACGCAAAACTAAACGCTGTGGAGTTTTGAGTTTACGATATAAACTTTGAGTGGTTCCTTAAGACAGGTATAAGTATTGTGTGGTTTGACTATTTTTGAAACTTTATGTGGGATTGTAGATTGATAATTTATATAAATCTCAATCGATATATTTTTTTTGTCGCCTAAACTTTTTACTAAAGAGAATGATCAAAACACATACAACTTACAACTTTATCAACTTTTTACTAATATAGTTTGATGGTTTGGGTATATTTACAATGTATATAATTTGGATTACTATATTTGTTTTTGTAGACAATAGCTTTCATCCAAAGCCTGATGATCAGAGTAGCAACTCCAATGTCAGAAATGGGATTTGCATAGTTGCAGCAAATAGGACATGTTTTACATACTTTAGTCTATGCTTTATAATTTTTTAAACCCTTAATATTGTAAACCGGTTTATATTTCAGAGGTCGGTAATAGCATGTTTAGGCTTCAACATTATTTCATTATAGAATTTGTTGTTTCTACATCATATTATTTGTAGATGTATATAAACATAATAGAATTATTTTGTGAAAGTCTTTTTCTTTTATTTTAGTTATTATAACCGAAAATATGAAAAAATGTAAGGTTTAAATTAATCTCTAGAGTGCCGAGTTCTCTCAGTCTGGTGATTAGGATGATCCAGCTAATGATTATGGCATCTAGGGTTCGATTCCTCCTCTCTACGCAGTTGGTAGATTAAATAAGAATTTTAAGGGTTGGACTAGGCTATGGATCAGGCTTTGTCGATCCAATTGTTGACAAAAAAAAAAAAATTAATCTCTAGAATTAGACTCCGAGAATTTGCGTATCACGGCGTGATATTGTTTGGGTTTGGAAGATACCATGCTATGAATTGGGTCTTATTGAAAAAAGAAAACCTAACAAATAGATAGCTCTTACCCCTAAACTAGATTTACACATTCGATTTTGCATACTATGAAAAAGTAAATTAAAATCCCTCTAAACCCTACATTAAAAATGTTTAATTTCGAATTATTGGCCTATTTACATTAACTGTCTTTGTAAACGAGACATAAACTAAAGCTAAGATTTATAAGCGTAAATTCCATTATCATATAGCCAAACCTCATAAGAAAGTACAGTTTAAATCTAGTGGATACCAATCAATCTCAAGCTGGAGACAGTATCTAAATCACTCCAACACAGTATTTAACACATCATTAAACTCCTAGACTCCAAATCAGAATAACAATGAAATAGTCTCCGATCCAAATCTACACTCCCAATATTTGAGAAACATGAAGTTATATGATCAATTTATTTGCAATGAGAAGTGTCATATTTGATGTTATTCATGCTAAGATAAACAACCTATATACATATACATCACAGAGATAATCACATAAATGTACAAAAGGTATGTAGTAAGTTGTACAAACCACTTTACAACGAAAAGATGTCTTTGTCATTATCATCATCATCATCACCTATAAGATTCCACTTTGCATCTCTGTAGTTGAAGCTAGAGCTCACATAATACTTAACTTCATGAAACAAGTTGAGATTATCCACCAATTTATGAAACACATTGCATCCACAACACTACATTTACCAAACAATGATTATTAATACTATTGCCTTAGATTGGTTTTGTTTCTTCTGACAAAACAAAACTAAAGTTACCTGAACGAAGACTGTCCCATCAGTGTAAGCATGAGGATTAATGGCTCGTGTTGTTCTTTGGCCACAAATATTGCAAGTGAATGCAACACGCATACGCCTACGAGGTGATTTCGTGAATAGTGACCAAGGAAATGTTGAAACCGTTTCTTCATCGGACTTAACCGGAAGAGCCGGTCCTTCCATACCGGAACCGGTTGTCCAGCCTTTAATTGAAGCTGCACTCAACACCAATCCCATAGCCTCATCCTAGAATTCGATTTCGTTAATTTCACGAATCTGTAAAATTCAATTCGATTTCGAAAGAAAATCGATGATAGAGATCGAATAAGGGAAAGAGAGATTGATTTACATTTGAGAGAGTTCGATTTTGAAATAGAGGCACGAGGCTTGATGAGTTTGATTCCAATTGTGGATCATAATCCTTGTCATCCTCTGAATCAAAAACAACAGTAAAATTTTGAGATATGATTGAAAACACAGAACAAAATTAAGATGATCGGAAAAAAATGGAAATAGCAAATTCCGTAATAAGTTTACTCTTCGAAAGGCGGACGATTCTCGGTGAAGACGAGTCTGTTCTCTTCTTAGGTGAGAAGATAGAGAGTGGTGAAGATGAAGAGGCGATTATGGTTGCTGCAGAGCTTAAGGCGGTAGTTTCCATGGCTGATCTCGAGCTAACAGAGAACGATATTTTTGCTTTTCTTGTTTTGTTCTTCGCAATTCCTCATATATTTTTTGATTTTGTCGTTTCTTAATTCACGTGAAACGGGCCCAAGCCCACAAGTAAATTGGGCCCAGGCCTAGTTTGAAATTATTTTTAGCAGAGTCCAGATTTAGGAGGCCTATATTCGCGGCTGCGTTATTTCAGGTATTAAACGCCGTCGTTTTATCTTCCTCTAGATTCTTCTTTTCTTTTTCACCAAATGTCCCGACAATCGTCGTTGTTCTTCTCTTTAACGCTAGAACTGCTGCTTAAATAAAAACCAAACAAATCAAACTCTTTAAGTTTTGATCTTATTCGTTCCCGAGGATCTTTAATTTTCTCTTTGGCTCCATCATTTCTGGGAAAAGTTTCAGTTTCAATTTCAATTTCCTCCAACGGCAAATAGGTTGGTTCGTCGTTGTTTTCTTTAAGTTTGATCTTATTTTTTCCTGCCGCGCTTCTGCTTCTTGTCTAGATTTGATCCTTGTTCGCATCTATACGCTCTAATCTCGTGTTTTCCGATTTGGAAACCAGTTATTTGAGGGTATTCGTGTTTTGTTCTTTCGCTTTGGACGGTAAAATGTTGGTTTCTTAGCAACAGGACTTGCATTTAGGTCTAGGTCGGTTGTATATGTGAAATTGTTGATTCTATTCCTTATGATCAATTTCTGGAAATGTGTGTGGTCACAATACTATATGTTCGGTTGGCTACGAACTTTATGATTTTCAATTTCAAAGGTTACAGAAACTGTAGGGTTCATGGAAGATCAAGCCATAAACCAGTGCTCTATTAGCAACAATGCATCCGAAAAATCTCCAGAATCAACTCTTGAGCTTAACATCAAGACGCTAGACTCACAGACGTATACTTTCCAAGTGAACAAGAATGTGAGAAATTATCTTGTCTACATCTTATGATCAAGTTTGATTAGTATTCACCTTCATAATATGTTAGGCTTAGTATGCTTATATCTGATATTGCTGTTGACTTATTTTCAGGAAACAGTTTCGTATTTCAAGGAGAAGATAGCTAGTGAGATAGGGGTGCCAGTTGGACAGCAGAGGCTCATTTTCCGAGGAAGGGTTTTGAAGGATGATCATCCTCTCTCGGAGTATCGTATCCTAGAGCTATATACCGTATTGACTTCTAGATGTATGTTATAGTGTAGCTGTTGCTTATGCTGTGTCCTGTGTACATTTGCATATTATCCAAACTGTTGGAAGTCTTGGATTGATTGACTAAGTGCAGCTCTGCTTTATAATGTGCCCCTTGGCGATTTTGTATAGGCATTAGAAAGGCTGCTCAATTTATTGATAAGTATTGGAAGTATCACCTAAAGCTATCGCTCCTGCATACGTACTGATGTTTTTGTATAGTTAAGGACAGACGTACAATAGTGAGCTCATAATAAATCTCTGAACTCTACTGTGAATCTTACACTAGAGGGAGCTATAATTCTTAAAAGTATGTATGTATGTCCCTTTGCTAACCTTAGCTTTGGTTTCCATCTGTCTCTTACTTCCATCATTTGCTTACTTAAGTATAGTTAGTACCTTGACATCTTCTTAGATTTGGAAAATGGGCATACTTTACACTTGGTTGTGAGGCAGCCTGCAGAATCAGCGCCTTCTTCTGGTACACCTTCAGAAGGGCCAACTGCAAATGAGGGTAATTGAGTTCTTCATATCCCCTCGTTTGGTATGAGTTTTGAAGGAACCATTAACACAGCCAAATATCTACTACGTAGAAAAAAAAATAATTGTCAGGTATTATTTATGTCAGCAGGTAACGTTACAAATGGTGGACCATCTCGTCGAGGACACATCTCCCACAGTGTAGTTCTTGGGTCATTTAATGTTGGTGATCAGACTGAAGGCATTGTTCCAGATCTCAGCCGGGTAACCCTTTAAGGATTTGTGATATTAGGTGTTTTTGGGGAGTCTATTGTTTGTTGTATGACGGTCTTATTGGGCTTCAGTGCAATGCGAAATATTAATTTAGAGAAAGGTGTGGCTGAACAGGTTTTACTTTTTTTTTGTTACTTAGGTCATTGGCGCAGTTCTAAATTCTTTTGGAGTTGGTGGGCAGCAGCCTACAAATAACAGTACTTATGGCACACAGCCTACAAATAACAGTACTAATGGCACACAGTCCTCTATGCCCGTAAGTTGCTTTACTTCACCCTCTTCTTTGAATTTTGTTCTTATTAGTCTGTGATTTTGTTCCAATTGCTGCAGTAATTATTGCGGAAAGACTTCTGTATAGTTTAGTTACATTAGTGATTGTTGAGAATCAGATGCTGTTACTTTTGTATGTTTTATGTTTCAGTAGATTCAGTTGATATTCTCATCCCTAAATTATATACAATTTTCTTCCCTAGTCGAATTTGTCTGGTCCCTCTCCACCTGGAAATACATCTGATGGAGCGCCTGGCATCGGTGGTCAAAGCCAAGCAGCAGGTCATTCACAACCTAGGCAAGCATTTCCTGGTGCACCACCATTTCAAGTATCGATGCCACATGTAGTTCAGATTCCAATTACAGCAGCTACAACAATTCCTATTCCTTCATTTCAAACGGTAGATTTTAGTCACATAGTCTTTTGAGCTTGATTCTAGATCGTTATACTCTTGTATTTTAATATCTAAAATTTTTAACTTTGCAGCCTATCCCAGATTCATTAGACACGCTATTGGAGTTCATTAGTCGGATGGAGCAGGCATTATCACAAAATGGTATTGATCTAAGTTTAATTTTCCTGTTGGGTAGAGAACATATCAGCAATCTAAACACATCAAAGTTTGATTGGATCTTCCTCCAGGCTATCAACCAGATACCTCTTCAGCTACATCTGGAGGCCAGCAAAGGGAAGAATTGCCTAGAAATAGACAAGGTCTATCATCGCCTGAAGCACTCTCTGTCGTCCTGAGGAATGCACAGAGTTTAATGAGTGGCCTAGCTGTCTCTTCTTTATCGGTAGATACCTCCATCAGTCTGCATATCAATTGAATCCAATTTTTCTCAGTAGATTATGTACTATTTGTTTGGGCTTTAATTCTCGAGAAAGTGCTAAGTAGATGCTTCGTATTGACATTTAATTATGTGTTGTTTGTAATTTGCAACAACATTGTTGTAGCATATTGCAGGACGTTTGGAGCAGGATGGTTCCTCTTCAGACCCTGCTGTCAGGGCACAAATTCAGACAGAGGCAGTGCAAGTAGGTCTTGCTATGCAACATTTAGGGGCCCTGCTACTGGAGCTTGGGCGGACAATCCTGACATTGAGAATGGCACAGTCTCCGGTATGTTTTAAGTCATTTTTCTTTTGGGACTGGTTCTCTTTTTCTATAAGTGTCTCACAACCATTATGTTTTACAGGAATTAGCTTTTGTGAATGCTGGGCCTGCTGTTTATATATCTCCTTCAGGACCGAATCCTATTATGGTTCAGGTAAGTCTTTGGATTGTCTACTTTCTAAATTAACTTCTCCTTTGTGTAATCTTCTACTGTTTTTTTGCAGCCTTTTCCCCATCAAACCAGCTCTCTCTTTGCTGGGGCGGCTGGCTCATCAAATCCAGTAACTGGACCAGTGGGTCTAGGAACTGGCCCGAGGCATATTAACATTCACATACATGCTGGTGGGTCAAGTTCACTTTTTCCACTGGATCTTACCTGCACAAATTGATTCCCATTAATTTTCTTTCTTTATTACCAGGCACATCAGCTTCACCTATGATGTCATCAGTTGGAAACCAACGAAGCAATGGGGAAGGAGGGCAAGGAGACCATGACAGCAATACAAGTTCAGTTCTGCCAATCCCAGTGAGAAACATCATTGCTGCTGCGGTTCCGTCACGCTCTACTGGTGGAAATGCAACTGGGAGTCAACCTGCCGTGGATGTTTCAGTTTCTGAAATTAATTCAAGGATTAGAGATTTGGTAAATAATATGCATGGAAGAAATCAGGTTCCGTCTGGTAGGTTTCCTGCTAACTAAATTTTGTTACATTGTGGTTGAAATGTTTTTAAGCTCTTCTTTGCATGTCAATTAGGAACAGAAACTCCCGAGCGGGATACGTCGACGAGCCCTGGTGTTTCCAGTGTTATGCCTGAGCAGCCTACCAACATTGCAGCTACGTGCACACCTGAGTTGTCAAGTGACTCACTGCATGGCTTAACATCTGAGAGGAGTAACTCGGTGGTATGTCTTCTCTGTAATGTCATGATTTTTTATTTTTTGGTCTCTAGGTTTGGGCCTTTCACTAATCTATGGTTTTCCAACCAGTGTCAAAGTGGCAAAGAACTTGGTGAAGGTTTAGGGCATCCAGCCCGTGCAAAAGATAGCTCTTGTACTACAGGCAAATCTTCAGTGCCGTCTGGAGAATCCACTAGCAATGTGGAAGAGAGTAACAGTGATACCAAAGACACCAAGAAGGCTACTCCAGAGGTAGCTGCAGCTACGCCACTTGGATTGGGCCTTGGGGGTTTGGACCGTAAGGTAAAATACTGTCACTTATTTTTCATTGCATTGCATTTGTGCAAGAATGTTGTGGTGTATGGTTCCAAATGCTTATATGTATTCCTTTGATGAAGAAACGAAGCAAGCAGCCAAAGGCATTAGTTAAGAATGCGGATAGTGGGACTTCTGCTGCACTTGAAGGTGTCCAGCAGAGCAGTGGGACCGATGGCCAGCAGCTTTTGCAATCTCTCTTTTCTGGTAGTTCTCGTTCAGAAGAGGCTGGTCTGAGACGTGGGCAAGGTTCAGATGATGGAGTAGATATCTCCAATGCAATGTCTCAGGTCCTGGAGAGCCCTATGTTGGATGGATTGCTAGCAGGGGTTTCTCGACAAACAGGTGCAGATTCACCAAATATGATCAGAAACATGCTGCAGCAGTTCACACAGAACCCACAGATCATGAACACAGTCCAACAAATTGCTCAGCAGGTGGATGGGCAAGAGATAGAGAATATGATGTCGGGTGGAGCTCAAGGCCAGGTTGGTGGCTTTGATCTCTCTAGAATGATGCAACAGATGATGCCTCTAGTCTCACGTGCTTTTACCCAAGGAGGACCAACATCTGAACCTCCAACACAACAGGCTTATGACCATCAACCTACTCAGGTACACATCTAGGGGTGACTTCAGTTTACTTTTGGTTTTGTTGTCTTCATAGAGTTTTTTCTTTAATATGCTTTAAATCTACCTAGTATATGTTATTTAGTTGAGGTTCTGTTTGGGTAAGTCAAAGACGTATATTTCTTCGAAGGTAGTTAAGTTCTAGTTCGGTGGGATTATGTTGTCTTATTGGGATCTCGAGTAGTGAATGACATCTTTTTGGGATCAAAATAGGTAAATGTTCAATCCATGGCTCGAATGATTGAGCACGCTGATCCACCAGGAGATGTGTTCCGTGCGATGGTCGAGAATGCTGCGATAAGCCAAGAAGATCTAGTGAACGAGCTTTGCTCTGATGAAGTTCTGTCTCACGTAAGCATTAAAGAGACTATTTTGCTTATTAAACCTTAATAAAAGAGAATTGCCCAGAGCTAAAGTTCTTGTATTTTGTGAATTGCAGGAATATGCAGAATTGCTAAGGCGTGATATCGAAGGCCGACTACAAGATGATCAAAGTCCATAATACATTGGTTGCACAAGAGAGATCAGATGTTTGAATTGTCTTTATCTACTTGTTGAGATCCCTCACATAGTCACATCGTATCAAGAATTAGGGTCTGGGATGGTCTACTCTACTGAACATAAGCAAGGGTATATTAATCTGGTCTCTAAAGGGCTGATTCAATTTCATATTTTTATCTTCGGTTACTCAAAACTCTCCACATTGGTAAACACATCAGGAAATGGTATCTTTTTTTCTCAGGCAATACGAGATCTTCAATGGTCTTATCAAAAGAGCAAGAATTATATATAGCCAACCAAAATTAATGAGTTTAGTGACTACTTTACGAAAAGCCATTTGGAAACCTTAACCTTGTTTGAAATATAATAATTTATTGATTATGAAACAGTGTCTTCCCGGGTGTTGTCATTAGGACTAAAATAGTATTTGTGTGTGTATCCAAATAGGATCTTTGCAAAAGTGATATAGAATACTTTTGCATTTTAACCAATAAGAAACTTCCTTACTTTTCCTCCCAATTTTGTGGAGATTCTCCTTCCATTATTAGTAGAAAAAATAACATTTTAAAAATAAAACATGATATTTCTTTTCCAATAAAAAATATTAAACATGATTAAATATTTATTTCTAATATACATTTTAGTAGAATTTTTATTTTCTTTTGTCTATAATTATATCAACAAACTCTATCCATAGCCTAAAATTTGTGGTGGAGAGGGGCCAAACCCCAATTACCAAAATCATTAAGTAGAATATTTAAACTAGCAAACTGTGAAAAGTTCGACACTAAAATTTGTATTTATGCATTATAAAAATTGGAATTTAAGAGTTTTTTTTTTTTTTTTTTTTTTTC
>OVAX01001317.1:0-32984 GCA_900406405.1 Lepidium africanum | reverse complement strand
GGTTTTTTTTTTTTTTTTTTTTTGCCAAGTGGTAGTGACTTTTATCATTTGCCTTGGCGAATTGTGGTAATTTCACCTAAACAAAATTTCCAAACCGAAACAAATTTTATAATTTTCCAATCTGAATTGAATTTTGTCTAAACTCAAAAATATTCGAATTATCCGATCTCAAACCAACCAGAAAATGTAAATCCAAAACTAGGCATATGTCACCTATCTAAAATAGTTTAAACTGAATATCTGAATTTCCATAAGTTGTAATGAGCCTGACGCAAACATTAAACAAGAAGCACATGCATCAGTAAATTGGAATTGTTTCGATTTTTGGGCTCCAACTTCCAACAAATCACTCGTCTCTTCTTTCTCGGGTGATCATAAAAATCGAACAACCTACAGTATCTGCGTTGTTTGGGATACTTGGCCAGTTTCCTTATTCTAGGTATCTTCTTTCTCTTTTTGTCAGTCATGCTTCTCTTGTTGTTTGTAACGTATACGAGACTGGGTTTTTATTTTCTTTGATGGGTATTTCAAAAATTTGAGCTTTTCTTCTATTAATTCTGGGTTTGTGTTCTTATTCCCAGTTAGCTGATTTAAGAAGTGTTTTGGAACCTTGCTCTTACTGTAAGATACATGAAAAATCCCCATTGTTTGATATATCCTATGCATTGTCCTCTTTATGGCAGTGATCTAATTGATTCCAGCAATAATCTTTTAGTTTCGAGTTTGAATTGGTTTACTCTTTCTGTTCGAGATTATGCAAAATTCTTGTAGTCTTCTATGTAAAAGAAGAATGAAAACATGATAATTGTTTCTGCAATTTTCACATTTGGAAAACTGGCTTAGTTGAGTCTTATAACATTTTGTCTACCAGACTAGTTCCCATTCTATTCAAAGATAAGAAAAATTATAGATTAGTTTTTTCTTGTTTCAATTATTCCTTCTTTGGAACAAATTTTGTTTTAACATAGTTGCCTCTGATAATTCATAATATTTATTTCCTGTTCGTCTCAATTGGGTTTGTAAACAGTTGTGAGTTCCTTTGACATATCAGTGAATACGTTTCAGGTAACTCAGTAAAGCCTTCGTAGATGGCGAGGTGTTGGCAGGCTGTGGCTGTGATGATTGTGGTGGTGCTGTTGACAGTACTGTGTTTAGCTGAAGGCTATCCGGACGCAGATTTGGTGGTTAAACTGCCGGGACAACCAAAAGTTTCATTTAGGCAGTATGCAGGGTATGTTGATATTGATTTGAAAGTAGGTCGGAGTCTGTTCTACTACTACGTGGAGGCTGAGAAACTACCTGACACTAAACCATTAACCTTGTGGCTCAATGGAGGTCCATGTTTTGTTGCTCAATCAATCAATTTGATATATTTAAGCTACTTATCCCCCACAACTAGTTTGACATTTGGGTTTGTATTGCAGGTCCAGGTTGTTCTTCAATTGGTGGAGGAGCTTTCACTGAGTTGGGTCCTTTTTACCCCACCGGCGATGGCCGTGGCCTCCGCATTAACTCCATGTCTTGGAATAAAGGTCTAATTTTGATGATTTTATCTTAAGAGCAAAGAACTGTGATTCTACGTCTGATTATATTGTCTCTTGTTGTAATAATGTGTAGCCTCAAACCTGCTCTTTGTGGAGTCACCTGCTGGAGTAGGATGGTCGTACTCTAACCGAAGTTCTGATTACAACACTGGAGACAAACCCGCTGGTAAGTTATAGAATCACCTTTTCAGATGATTTCACTTTCACTATATCAGAAGCCTGTTCTTGAGATATGTTTTGTATTTGAACAGCCAGTGATATGCTTGTGTTCTTGTTGCGATGGTTCGACAAGTTCCCAAAGTTGAAGTCTCGCGACCTTTTTCTCACTGGTGAAAGCTATGCAGGTGTGTCTTCGATATGGATGAATTTTATTCCATGTTGGCCTTTACAAATCACTATTCTCATTTGTATTCTCACAGGACATTACATACCTCATTTGGCTGATGCGATTCTCAGCTACAATTCACGCTCAAATGGGTTCAAATTCAACATCGAAGGCATTGCAGTAAGCAAAAGAACCTCTCTTTTTGACATTCCATCAACTCTTTTGGTTCTCTTCTTAATCGGATCTGTGTTTTTTATCTTTCTGATCAGATAGGGAATCCACTTCTGAAGCTTGACAGGGACGCCCCAGCTGTATATGAGTACTTCTGGTCGCATGGAATGATCTCTGATGAATTGGGACTTACAATCATGAAACAATGTGACTTTGAAGATTACACATTTCCCAACCCTCATAATGTAAGTCTGGATTGTCAAGATGCCATGAAAAAAGCTGAAAACATCGTCAGTGAACACGTTAACGAATATGATGTTCTCCTTGACTTATGCTACCCGTCTATCGTTGAGCAAGAGCTGAGGCTCAAACAAATGGTTAGAACTTTACCATCTTTTGTTATATCGAATCAAAACTTTTGTTAAATAGTATGTTAATTTTAAATATGGTATCAGGCTACTAAGATCAGCATGGGAGTTGATGTTTGTATGAGCTATGAAAGAAGGTTCTATCTTAATCTCCCAGAGGTACAAATAGCTCTTCATGCGAACCGCACTCACTTGCCTTACTCATGGTCTATGTGTAGCTCGTAATATACTTCCCCCTCTTTCAGTTTCATTGATCAATAAAATGAAGAAACTGTTTATAACCGGAGTTTATTTAACTCTATACCGTTCTGATTGCTATTGACTGTGCACTTTGCTTGTTACAGCAAGTTAAACTACACGGAAGTTGACGGAAACATCGATATGCTTCCAATTCTTAAAAGGATCATACAGAACAAAACTCCTGTTTGGATTTTCAGGTAATAATTCTATTGATTATCCCTTATCTTCTTACTTTTTTTAGCTAAACAACTAGCTTTCCGAAACTACAGTGGAGATCAAGATTCAGTGGTACCACTTCTGGGTTCGAGAACACTCGTACGGGAACTTGCTCAAGATCTCAACTTTCAGACCACAGTTCCATACGGAGTTTGGTTCCACGAAAAGCAGGTAGTTGTCTAAACCATTATACAATACTAAAATCTGCTGAAGCCAATTTTGCTTCTTGCACTCAAAATGTACTCTTTAACTGATTGCATACTTGTGGATGTTTGGATTGTGACTAGGTTGGAGGCTGGTTCACTGAGTATGGCAATTTACTTACCTTTGCAACAGTGAGAGGAGCGGCTCATATGGTGCCATATGCACAGCCTTCACGAGCTCTGCATCTTTTCAGTACCTTTGTGCGTGGCCAGAGGTTGCCCAACAAAATGGAGATCTCTGCTCAAGACTGATAGAGAAGATCGAGCTCACTCTGAGAGTATCTAACCTTAGATAGAAACATATGTGGTCTTATGATGTAAACCTTTCTTTATTTATACTTGCAATTGTTGACAATAAAACAAAAGAAGCCACTTGGGTATACAATTGTCTTTAAGATGCTTTGCAGGTTTGGCCTACTTAGTTGGATCATCACCGAATCATTGTCCTTTTCATCAACACCTGTCTGAACAACATTCTACTTCAGTCTCAGTGGCGGTTTAATAGGCACCAGAATTGAGGACCATAGGTGATGGGTGTCTCGGAGGAGGAACTCTCGGATATAGATTCACGGGAAGATCTTGGTGAGTCGATTCTCGTGAGAAATAGTTTGGGCGGAAATGGGCGAATGAAAACCACAAAAGAGAGTGAGAACTATTTTGGGCGGAAATGGACGAATGAGAACCACAAATTCAACAACCGAATCTAGGCCTTGTGTATTGGTCAAGGGTCTACCATCGAGGAGCCTATCAATAGGTGTGCAATATCGAGTACTAACCTTTAAGCAATTTGTGTTCACAAGCGAGAGCTCAGACCATCACACTGACTTCTTAGCAATGAATTATGGAAGCATCTCTTTACAATGACAAAATAACACTTGAATGATGCAAAGTATCACTAACAAAGTTTACTATATCGTTAACTAGGGGTTGATAGGAGGTGTACTATTGTGATTTGAAAAACAAAAGATCTGGTATTTATACAAAAAAATGCAATACAATTTATGCATTATATATACAAACATAATTTCATATGATAACATACGAATTTTCAAAAGTAATTTTTGTTTGTTTGAAAAAAATCAAATCTGAAAAATGTATATGTTTCTTGGAAATACAATTTAGAATAGATTTGACTTTTAATTAAAAGATAGAGTGTAGATAAAATTGAAGGAAAAAATGAAAATAAAAAGTAGAAATAAAAATGAATGAGTTGGATTTGAAAATGGTATATTTCTATATATAATAATAAAAAATATAAAGAATATCAGTTATTTACTATTCCATAGCTACTTAGGTAATTTTAAGCCAAAATAGGGTTAGTGGTGCTAATTATTATAAGAAAATCATGATTAAGAAGATAAGTAGAAAGAAATTAATATAAAAATCTCCAAGTAAATCTTATCTGTTGTGTTTAGCTACGTATATAGAAAGGAAGTTGGCAAATGCACCGAACGCAGATAAACACAAATACAGATATATAAAATAGTAAAAACGACAAAAAATACAAATAATTCGAAATTGTTTAATACACAAAGAGATAATAAATAGAAGCCTTAGCAAACTGTGACTCTCACAATACACAAAAAAAGAAAAAAAAACTTCAGAAATGGAAAACGGAAACTCTTCTCACGACAATAACAAGTATTCACGTAAACCAATCCGTTGCAAAGGTTAGTGAAGACTAAATACTTTTTTGTTCTGCAAAAATCAGTTAACTGAAACTAATGGCGTTGACTTAATGTTTCTATGAGCAGCGGCGGTTAGTAGGATGGCCGGAGAGCCGTTGGTGATGGAAGAAATCATGGTGGCGCCGCCGCAGCCTTACGAAGTTCGGATCCGAATCATCTGCACTGCTCTTTGTCACAGTGACATCACTTTCTGGAAACTCCAAGTACTCTTCTTCTTCTTCGTATTAGACATTTACAGAACTTGTTAAAAATTGATTTATTTATCAAAAATAAATTTCTTTATCCAAATAAAAAACTCCAAGTACTCTTCTTCTCCTTCACTGTTTCAGACATTTACAAAACTAGTTTTAAATTCATTTATTTATCAGAAAAGAAATTTCTTATTCCAAAAAACTTGTTCAAAAATAAAATAAGTTCATGTCTTTTTCTGATAGCGATTTTTTTTCTTATCAACAATTGGGTCGAACTTAATTTTTAAAACTTTTTTCAACTAAACTTTGATGTCAAACTATTAGTTAAATCATCTAAATCAAGTATTTTATTTTTATGGTTTCGGTTTAATACAATTTTGGTAGAATCATTGATTCTTAACGTAAATACTCCATCCGTTTCAGTTTAGTTATCATTCTAGAGGTTTATATACATATTAAGAAAATAGACAAATATTCTGTTATACTCTTATTTAACTATATAATTCTAAACTATTTAATATTTTATTTATTTAATTAGACATAAATGAAATAATTTTGTATTAAAAATTATATTAGAAAATGAAAATGACAACTAAAGTGAAACAAAAAAATTTAACCTAAAATGACAAGCATTGACTTAAGACTACTGTCGGGATGACCAAAAAACTTCACCTAAAGAATTGTCTTATGATTAATTTTTGAATATCTACGTAAGTTCTGTATAAAAAATGTTTAAAATGGCAATTATATTCCAATGTTGTTGGTAAAAGCAATAAACATAATATTTCAATGTCCAATATTGACAGGCATTGTTGTTTGTTTTTTTGCCAATAACTGAGACGACTTAAAGACCTATAGTATTATTTAATTTACATTAAATGGAGTTTGCATTTTATTATTGTGTGGTTGTTGATACTGAACGGTCAAATTTACAAAAGTTTTGTCATGGTTACGCAGGTTCCTCCAGCCTGCTTTCCAAGGATTCTAGGCCACGAGGCAATTGGGTTAGTTGACTCTTTTATTTTGTCACAACCTCCAACCTTATTCTACTTTTAAAAAATTATTGAATTTTTTTTGCATGAAAATTGATTCGTTTTACCAAATTGGTAATTAGTGGTTCGATTTCCCCTTTCAAAATGCTACTAGGATTATACCTACGCTATAGCATAAAATTTGATTATTTTTTAAACCGTGTTTATTTGGTTCCTAGACCCATATTGATATTTTGAATGTTATTTTAGAGGTCAAAAATCGGAACCGAAATTAATATTAATTAGACAAACCGAACACGATAAATTACCTTAATAGATCATAAATCTGTGTATTTGAAAAACCAAATCTAAAACAAAATTTTTTAGAGTTTTTTTAATTAAATCTCTTTTAATTTTGAATTTTTATATATAAATATTTGAATCCGAACTCGATCTATACCGGACCGAACTTTATCTAAACAATAAAACTATTTGGATAAGTCTTAAATCAAAAAAAGAAAATACCAAATTAGATGAACCGAACCCAATAGAATACCAAAATGTATCCTGAATCTATATACCCAGAAAATCGAATCCAAACCAGAACTAAAACCGAATCAATAACCGAATTTGTAACCAATTTTTTTTTTTAGCTTTTTAAATGTTTTTTCATTAAAATTTTATTAATTTAGATTTTTAAAATAAATATTTGTAACAAAATCTATCTCAAACCTATTTTTAAGGGTATTTATGAACTATATGTTAAATTTTATCCTAAAATTTATACCATAATCTAAGTGAAAGTGTCTCCCACTTTAATATGTAAGATTTTTTCTTCACACTTTGTTTTCTTCCATTACAATTTTAATTCTTTTTTACCATCTATAAACAAATTTAATGGTAAGATTGGAAATGATTTTCGATCAGTAAATTCTTTTGTTTTTTTTTCTCAAACATAAAATTCTTTTGGTTAACATACAAAATAATAGATATTTTTGGTGTTGGATTGCAAAATAAACATTTTTTTTGTTAATATTGGGTCATAATTACCGGCCTACTAACCAAGTTTTTATATAATGTAAACAGTGAAACTCAATTCTGGATATGCAAATGGGTCTGCATTTAATAAATTTACCATCAGCTACTAAACTAAATGTCATGTGCAAAATAAACATAAATAACGTTTTTTTTGTTAATTGATAGAAGTCTATAATGATCTCAAAAGACTTATATTTTTCCAGTAAAAACGTATAAAAGTTTACCAAAGATATTAAAACTGTTATTGAAGATTTTAAACTCTAATCTAGAAGGCCAAGAACCTTTACTCCGATAGCACAACTACTTAGAGATATTTCTCTGATATCGAAGGTTCGATTTCGACACTTTCTAAGGGTTTAAATATGGGTCTTTGAACCCTGATAAAAGGAAAGTCTAATACAGAAGAAAAAATAAACAGTCTTTCTGTCTATCAATTATCTAGTGCTTTTTCATTTCAAACATGACGAAAGAGATTCTAACAAATGGCTTTGGTGGACTTTTCAAGTGGCCTAACATGATGATACTTTTATTGAATAATAAGTTTAGATTAGATGTATAGAGACATCCATTATTGTTGGTCAACACTACAAAGATTAGCATTTTATGAAAGGATACAGGGATTGGTGTCATCTAATTGTAGATGTGTATGCAAATTGTTAGTATTTATAGTCTGAAAAGTATAATAAAATGAGAGGGAAAAAATTCAACCTGTTTGATAGTATGACAAAAGAAAAAAAATGATTTTTTTTTTTGGTCGGAATGAGATGTTATATTCTTGTATAGACAGTAGTTTTTTTAACGTGATCAATTGACAAAGTATCATATAATAAAATCTTAACTATATATGTGGTCACACGACTGGTTAAAAACTGCAAAAAATATATATTTAACCAGATCAAAACCAATTTCATTATTTGAAAATTATTTTACAATATATAATTTCAGACAATGTTAGTAAGCTAGTTGGCCAAACTTCCTATTGTACCCACTATATATCAGTGTTCAAAAAACTATTAGGCGTTAAGTAGACGGTGACCTTCCGCTGAACGCATAGAAAAACTAGTCGAGATCTAAGCGGTTTTAGATGATTTAGACTATATTTTAATTAAATTATAGATTTTATATATGATAAATTAACTATAGATATAATATAAATATATAAAAAAAATTATGAATGATATGATTTAGATTTAATAATTCAAAAAGAAATAATCATTTATTTCTTAAAACCATTTCATGATTAAACTCACAAAAAATCAAATTATTTTTTTATATTGTATATTTTATTAATTTTCTTTTTACTTTTTAAAACATGATCCCCTAAACTCCCTAATCACCATTCTAGCTGTCTAATCACCGATTTAATCGTTTAAATACAATGACCGTCTAATTTTCATCCGTTTACACTACAATTGAATTGCTAGCCCAATTTTTGGAACAGTGCTATATACACACACATGCCTATTATTAGTTCTTGTTTGACCAAAAACATCTTTTTGACCAAGTTTTATAAGTGGAAAACATCAATGCTTTTGGTTTTAGACTGTTTTAAGGTTATGTCTAAGAGTTTATCGATTCACACATATTCATCGATGTGAAAATTTTACTTTAGTAACAAGAATCCATGTAAACTTTATTCACCAGTTCATTATAAATACAGAAGCTATAAGTAAAAATGCCTAAATCGATCATTTTCTTTCATTAAAGAAACATAAATTATTTAAATGTAACAGAGTAGTGGAAAGTGTGGGAGAAAACGTGAAGGAAGTGGTAGAAGGAGACACTGTATTACCAACGTTCATGCCAGATTGTGGCGATTGTGTTGACTGCAAATCTCCAAAAAGCAATTTATGCAGCAAATTTCCTTTCAAGGTATCGCCATGGATGCCAAGATATGAAAATTCAAGCAGATTCACTGATCTTAATGGCAACACTCTCTTTCATTTCTTAAACGTCTCAAGCTTCAGTGAATACACTGTTCTAGATGTTGCTCATGTTGTCAAGATCGATTTTTCAGTCCCTCCTAGTCGTGCTTGTCTTCTCAGCTGTGGAGTTTCCACCGGTAAATGCCTAAACATTGCGAGAAATATGATTTTTTTTTGTGAAAATCTCCGTGGTTCGAGTTTAGATAGAGTATTATCTATGTTCCAAATCGACAATACCCAAAGTCCAAAAAAAACCAGGTGAAAACCCTACATGGTTATGATTTGAGAGATGTTCAATTTTTATTTATTTATTTAGGTTTTGGTGCTGCTTGGGAGACTGCCAAAGTTGAAAAAGGATCAACTGTTGTGATTTTTGGACTTGGTTCTATTGGATTAGCGGTAATGTCTCAACTTCTAGTAATAAGTATTTAGTAACGGGTCGTGTTTGAGTATGAGTGATGAATTGGGTTAGGTTTTGTACGTTTGTAGGTTGCAGAAGGTGCAAGACTTTGTGGTGCCTCTAGAATCATTGGTGTGGATATAAACCCTGACAAATTCCAAGTTGGTTAGTAATATATTTACTCAATAAATATATTGCTTAATTTTTTAAAACCTTACATATAAAAAGAATAACACAATTGATTTGAACATTTTTCCACAGCCCAAAAATTTGGAGTTACCGAGTTTGTAAACTCAATGACAATTGGAAAGAAGCGTATTAGCGAGGTAATGACACATTAAAGATACATTCAATCTTTTATAAATAAATAATATGGAAACAAGTCTTAAATAATTTATAAAGTGATTATTTATCAGTTGAAATCTTCTCACTCTAGTGGTTAAAGGCTCCAGTTAATGACTCAAACATATAAAGTATGACTACGAATGAGTTTTAGTCATTAATCAGATTTTATCAATCCAATTGTTAAGAAGAAAAGAAAATTTATCGATATAATACATGATTTAATACATCATATATATATTGCGTTCAGGTGCTCAATGAAATGACTGATGGGGGAGCTGACTATTGTTTCGAGTGTGTTGGAAATAGTACTTTGGTTCAAGAAGCTTATGGTTGCTGCAGACAGGTATTGTCACATTGATCTTGACCTTAAACCAAAAAACATGATTAAAATTTAGAAACTCATCAAATATAAGTGGAAATTTTTAATCTTTTTGTGCGTATATAATCAATTGTTTAGGGATGGGGAAAGACAATAACATTAGGAGTGGACAAGCCAGGTTCACAGATATGTTTGAACTCATTTGATGTTCTTCACCAAGGCAAGATTCTTATGGGTTCATTGTTTGGAGGTTTAAAAGCTAAAACACACATTCCAATTCTTCTCAATCGTTACTTGAACAATGAGCTTGAGTTGGATAAGTTTGTGACACATGAAATGAAATTCGAGAACATCAATGACGCATTCAAACTACTCCTTGAAGGGAATTGCATTAGGTGTGTCTTGTGGATGGGCTAAGTGTATTGACCTTTTTAATTTTCTTTTGATTCAGTTTCGTATTCAACTGGGTTTCATGGTTTGTAATCAAAACAAGCAATGTCCAAAATGAAGATTCAATGATTTGTATTGAATATAATAAAACAACATGTGGTTGAGTGCCACTTTTTCTGTATCTCCTATAGTTTCATTTGTTCCATTTGATATTATTATATGTTTAGGAGATTGGTTATGGATATAGAACCTTATTGATCTAACGACTATTATCTTTTTGCCACATACTTTTGACTCATTAGATTACTAGAATTACAAAGGTAACAACGACTTACACCCTCATTGTTAACAAATTCAGTACCAAGTTTAATTCAAATCATAAAATAAACTAAAAGATATTTTCAAGCGGATTAATATTATGTTTTTTTTTAACATAGAGACATATCCAATCAATAATCTAAAGCACACACTCTAAAATGTAATTAATGTAATACGCAGAATTATTTTATCCATCAAATCGAGAAAAACTCAATCGAACACTCGTATGCTTTGAGTGTTGGATATTTTTTTTATGAATAACTATGACAATAAAACTTTTTTGTGAGAGGGAAACGAGATGTTCTTGTGTACCACAACACTAAAGCCCAACATTAAATAAAGCCCAACATTAAATAAAGCCCAACATTAAATAAAGACCAACATTAAATTAGGCCCAATAAGGAGTTCTCTTCAAAATTAAGATTCTTGCGTATCCGCTAGTCTACGACTGGATATGTGATAATACACGTAGACGAACCTCAAGCAATCAATCACTCAAAAGCTTATATGTCTTCTCCTCTTTAATCTTCCTCAACAATTCCCAATTTGAAGAGAATCAAAAACCTCTTCAATTCTAAGCTCCTCACCTTTCACCTCTTTCTTCTACTAATCGGTTTCACAAATCGAATTTTGATTCTACTCAACCATCCCAGTTTCACAGAAGAACTTCAATGGCGACCACATCTTCAAACCCATTACTACTTTCTTCCAATTTCCTCGGTTCCCAAATTCTAATCTCAGCTCCAACCCCAAAAACAACAAAGCTTCTTCCATTCTCTGTCATTTCCCGAAAGAGATACCAAATTTCTCAATCGGAAAAACTCAAGAAATCATTGCCATCACAAGCTGCTTTAGCGGCTTTGTTGTTTTCGTCGGTGTCTTCACCACAAGCATTAGCACTTAACGAGCCGACTCCGCCTCCTGCACCGACCATCACTGTCGAAGCTCAGGCAGTAAATCCGAATCTGTCGTTTGGTCAGAACGTACTTCAGACAGCACCAACTCCACAAGCTCAATCAGACCTTCCAGATGGAACACAATGGCGATACAGTGAGTTCTTAAACGCAGTTAAGAAAGGTAAAGTTGAGAGAGTGAAATTCAGCAAAGATGGTTCTGTTCTTCAGCTTACTGCTGCTGATAACCGACGTGCTACTGTTATTGTTCCTAATGATCCTGACTTAATTGATATCTTGGCGATGAATGGAGTTGATATCTCGGTTTCTGAAGGGGAATCTGGAAATGGGTTGTTTGATTTCATTGGTAATTTGCTTTTTCCGTTGTTGGCTTTTGGAGGATTGTTTTATCTCTTCCGTGGAGGTCAAGGTGGTGCAGGTGGTCCTGGAGGTTTAGGAGGTCCAATGGATTTTGGAAGGTCGAAATCTAAATTTCAGGAAGTACCAGAAACTGGTGTAACATTTGGGGATGTTGCAGGAGCTGATCAAGCTAAGCTTGAGTTGCAAGAAGTTGTAGATTTCTTGAAGAATCCAGATAAGTACACTGCTTTAGGTGCTAAGATTCCTAAAGGTTGTTTGTTAGTTGGTCCTCCAGGTACGGGTAAGACGCTTTTGGCTAGAGCTGTTGCTGGAGAAGCTGGAGTGCCTTTCTTTTCATGTGCTGCTTCAGAGTTTGTGGAACTTTTTGTTGGTGTTGGTGCCTCTAGAGTTAGGGATTTGTTTGAGAAGGCGAAATCGAAAGCTCCTTGCATTGTGTTTATAGATGAGATTGATGCTGTGGGTAGGCAAAGAGGAGCAGGTATGGGAGGTGGTAATGACGAGAGAGAACAGACCATTAATCAGCTTTTGACAGAAATGGATGGCTTTTCTGGTAATTCCGGTGTCATTGTGTTGGCTGCAACCAATAGACCGGATGTGCTTGATTCGGCATTGCTACGACCCGGTAGATTCGACCGGCAAGTAACAGTGGATAGGCCTGATGTAGCTGGCAGAGTCAAGATTCTTCAGGTTTTTACTTGTTTTTCATGTTTGGTTGAGTTGAAACAATGGAAAAATGTTGATGAATAATGTTGTGGTTGGTTTATTTTCCAGGTGCATTCTAGAGGTAAGGCTATTGGGAAGGATGTGGATTATGAAAAGGTTGCAAGGAGAACTCCTGGTTTCACAGGTGCAGATTTGCAGAATCTGATGAATGAAGCTGCTATTCTTGCCGCTAGACGTGAGCTTAAGGAGATAAGCAAGGATGAAATATCTGATGCTCTTGAGAGGATTATTGCTGGACCTGAGAAGAAGAACGCAGTTGTCTCTGAGGAGAAGAAAAGACTCGTTGCTTATCATGGTTAGATTGCTACTGATGCAAGCTCTTTCTTCTTTTTTTCTGCATTGATCACTAACTCTTCAACAAAACTGGAAATTTGCAGAGGCTGGTCATGCTTTAGTAGGTGCACTTATGCCAGAGTATGATCCAGTAGCCAAGATATCGATCATTCCTCGTGGTCAAGCTGGTGGACTCACTTTCTTTGCCCCTAGCGAAGAGAGACTTGAGTCTGGATTGTACAGCAGAAGCTACCTTGAGAATCAAATGGCTGTTGCACTTGGTGGAAGGTTTGTTTACAATCGAAATTTATTGGCGGAATAGGATCCAATCATCTAAATGCTAAACTATCTTCATTATGTTTTATTCTCCATGGTAGGGTTGCTGAAGAGGTGATCTTTGGTGACGAGAATGTGACGACTGGAGCATCAAATGACTTCATGCAGGTCTCGCGGGTGGCTCGCCAAATGGTTGAGAGGTTCGGGTTCAGCAAGAAGATTGGGCAAGTTGCAGTTGGTGGTGGTGGAGGAAACCCTTTCTTGGGTCAACAAGTAAGATAAATAAACTCTTGGTTTGACGAGTTTTGGTTCGGTTTGATAAATTTGAGTGATGTTTCAAGCATTGAAAACATTGTTATTCTTTGCAGATGGCATCACAGAAGGACTACTCAATGGCAACAGCAGACATAGTTGATGCAGAGGTAAGAGAGCTGGTGGAGAATGCTTACGTAAGAGCCAAGGAGATCGTAACAAGTCAAATTGATATTCTTCACAAGTTAGCAAACCTCTTGATTGAGAAAGAGACTGTGGATGGAGAAGAGTTCATGAGCCTTTTCATTGATGGCCAAGCTGAATTGTATGTTTCTTAGAATCAAACAAAATTGGCTTTGTAATAAATTATTACCCATTAGCTAAAATCTAAATACAATATATTATATGTTAATATACAATTGACATGTTCAAAGAATGTTTTGCTTTTGGCATACTCATAATTTCTTCCTCTTTGTTGGGAACATCATTCAAATCTAGTAGAGTAGGAAGACATTGGATGACATATCATCTGGTGATCAAAAGCAATAAATTAAAACTTCATAAAGAACAGCTAAATAGCAAGTCATGGCAAGAATGCAAAACCATAAAAGAAAACATCATCAAAAGCAAAAAAAAAACATAAAAATCTAAAGCTCACACATCAGAAGCAAGGTGATATATTTGACCAGTTCCATTTGATCACTCACTATGCTTGCGAGTGATGTCCTCCAAGATTCTATCTACCTGCATATCGCTGTCTCAATGCATGAAAGTTTTCTTCGGCGAATCTTAGCGTATTCTTCACTAAAACGATCTCTATCAAACCATGAAATCCAGCTTCTAGAGCCTCTAATTTGAGAAAATCGAGTATCCATGGGGAAGTTTCGTCTTTCTAGGGAGAAGGGTAGTCTTTTGTTCATCCAAACCTGAACATATGCATTCTTCCAGTTAACCTCGCCTGTCAATGTCCTATCATAACGATCTAAGCATTCTTCCACATATTTTTGTTTCCACAAATCATTGGTTGATGCCAAATTCCGCATTTCTTTACAAACACAAGCCATATTTCCAATACTCACACCAGGAAGCGACTCTAATATCTTCTGCTTTAGCTCTGTTGGTAAGCTCATCAAACATGGTGGATATTCTAAGCCAGATTTCTCGCTCAGATCAATCAACAATGGAAGAACAAGATTATCTTTTACCATTCTCCATAACACAAATACATCGCGGTAGATGATGGATGAGACTTGTTCCTCATCTTTTAAAAAATTCACAACCAGGCAGATAACAGTCCAAAACCTACACTTGTCGAGATAAGTCTTGTGCACTGTCTCACTATATCCATCCAGGTTTCCATTCACTACAACCAAACCAGCTAAATTCCGAAATATCACAGTAACATAGTCGAATTTCTTGTTCTCCTTACGAGAAATCTGAATCAGCTCGGGTAGAGTGTACTTTAGGGAAATTGAAGGTAACTCCCTAGAAAAGTTAAACTTGTCAGCGCAAGAACCTAACAACACGAATCCAGATTCTAACATAATGGCATGAACTGATAAAGCCAAGGTAGTCAGATCACTACTATGATCACCAGATTTCTTAAGCAATACCTTTTGCAAAAAGAATGGTTCGCTTAACCTTTTGCTTCTACCGGCATCGCACTTCTTCTCCATATTCATCGGCTCCGGACAGTCCAGGCCCGGAATGTCCCCAATGGATCCGTTGAATCTTTTGTTTGGAAGTGCGATGTTATGGAGGTAAGGAGTAGGTAAGAGAGACGAGATGATGATGGATATCAAATAAGAAAGGTTCGATACGTTGGTTGGCTAAGCTAACACTGGTAAACTTTAGACTTGTAAAACCAAAGAGACTTAATCAATAAATGAATGTATAAGGAAAGTCGGCTAATATATGACTTTTATAATAAAGAAGAGTAAACCCTAATAAAATCTAATAAGATAAGGAAATCTAACAAAATCTTAACAACCACGTAATCTTCTCTCTTTATTATACGTATTTACTGGCCTAAGAGAGAATGAGAAAAAAATAAAAATAAAAAGATTAGAGATGATAAATGAGGATAATAGAACATAGAGAAAAAAACAGAGAAATGAAAAAAAAGAGAGATAGATTTCGATTTTGATTGATTTCTAGTTTAGTTTTACCCTTAACTAAAACGACTAGAAAGAGACCATAGATGAAAAAGAGAAAACTTTAGAGATAGAGGAACCAAAGCAACATAAACAACCAGCCAGCTAAGACAATGAAGCCAAAGCACAAGCAACCATCTTCTTCTGGTTGAGAATGCATAGGCAAGAGCCAAGCAAATCATAACAAGTCAAATTGATATATTCTTCACAAGTTAGCAAACCTCTTGATTGAGAAAGAAACTGTAGATGGGGGGAAGAGTTCGAGAAGCCTGTTCATTGATGGACAAGCTAAATTTTTATGTTTCTTAGATCAAACAAATTGTAATAAATTTGTACTCAGTAGCTTAAATCTAAATACATCTGTATGTTAATATACATTTGATATGTTCAAAGACAGATTCTCTTTGTTGGAAAGAAAAAAATGTTATGTATCTGTAGAGATGCTCAAAAAATTTAAACTAAAACTTCATAAAATAAATACTACATAAATAGCAGTCATGGAAAGAAAAAGAAAACATCATTCAAAAGTAAAAAAATGATACATATTAAAAGCTCAAGCATATCAGAAGCCAAACATATACCCAAACTAGTACTACAATGCCAGTGATGTCCTCGTCAATAGCGTCCACCAATTGAAAACCCGATGCATCCATTACAACGACCTCCACCTAACCGTGAATACCGGTGATCAAAGTCAGCTTTATCGCAAAGATCAATCAACAACGGAAGAACAAGATTATGTTTTACCATTCTCCATAACATGAACACATCTCGGTAGGAGCTCGACGAGACTTGTTTCTCAAATTTCAAAGTATCCATAACCAAATCAATAACGGGCAATAACCTACACTTGTGGAGATAAGTCTTGCGCACTCTCTCACTATATCCATCCAGATTTCCGTCAACTACAACCGCACCATAGAAATTCCAAAATATCACAGTAACATAGTCGAATTTCTTGTTCTCCTTACGGGAAATCTCAATCAGCTCAGGTAGAGTATACTTTACGGAAAGCGAAGCTAACTCCTTAGAAAAGCTAAACTTATCAGAGCAAGAATCTAACGGCTCAAATCCAGATTCTAACATAATCGCATGAACTGACAAAGCCAAGGTAGTCCCAGCACAAGAATCACCAGCTTTCTCGAGCAACACCTTTTGCAAGAAGAAAAGTTCACTCAACCTTTTGATTCTACCGGCCTCGTGCTTCTGCTCGACCTCCATTGGCTCTGCACCTTCCACGCCCGAATTGTCGTCCACAGTGGATCCTTTGGACCGATTTTTTGAAAAACGTAACATTAATCTGGCCGGGTAAGTAGAAGTCAGAGTATACAAAAGAGAGATGAGATGATGTCGTATAGCAGAATAGAGATCAAATCAGAAGAATAATGCTTTATTAAGATAAACACGAAGCAATGTGAAAAAAGGTTCGGAACCTTGTTTTGCTAAGCTAACAAGAGACAGCAAGAGCAAACTCAGATTTGTGAATCAACAATCGAATGTATGGAAAAGTCGGCTAAACCTTTTAATAAAAGAGAGTAAACTCCAATAAAACCGAATAAGATATGGAAATCTAACAAAATCTTAGCAACCACGTGATAATCTTATTCCTATGGCCTTGATTGGAAGAGCATAATAAGTGGTGTAATGCTCTAAATTGCCAATCAACATTATTTTAACTAAGCATAAATTAGAGCATAGAAGGCTCTATAATGTTCAATAGCGCTATGCTCTTGAAAATAGCTTTTCCCGAACCTAAAGTGTTAATAATTGTAAATAGACAATTATACCCTAATATTTTAATTATGATTTGCATTATTAGTTGCGTTCAGAGCAGCTCCTTAACCGCAATCATGACCGTCACTTGTGCTTCTTTTCTTTGTCCCGATCACGAAACCTCCTTATGTTCTTACCTGTTCTTTACTGATAAGAATTCAGTTCCTTTATCTCCTTGTTATCTTTTAATATTCTGCAAAAAAAGTGTTTTAAAAAATTCAAACTTCTCTATTATTAAGCATCAATGCCATTACAATTCCTGAGCATAACCAATTAATCGAATCCATTACACATCACCAAGTAAGCTCTGAGACAACACGTAGTTACCCAAATAATATAGCCTTCAAAGTAAATAAACCACCAAATATCAAACACCAATGTAACCAACATAGGAAAAATCTAATTCCCTAAACAGATCCTTGTAGTTAACCGAACGGTAATTCTATTGATAGTTCAAAGGCATAAAAAACATATACCATTTATTTGGTATGTCCTCCACTAATAAAAGTTGGATTGTGCTTTTAAAATATAGATAATTTGGGAAAAGTTCATAAGTCTTGATTAATCACAGTAAGCTTAGAAGTATTATACATACCGTAAACTTAGACACTCGAAATCAAAATAAACAAAAGACTACACAAACAAACAGTTAAGTTACAAACCTTGTAATAAGCATTGAGTAACTACGTTAAGCATTGAAAAAGTCGAATATCAAGATCAGAAACAAATCACAGAGCACAAATGCAAGGCAAGGTATAAAGCCAACTGAATATAATTTCGTTGAAGCATGTAATCAAACAACTGGTATGCTCTTGGTGGAGAAAATTTTCTCTCTACGATTAGAACACACTATCAGTACCTTTCATGCTCTCGACTTTTGTGATGATCAATATCAAACATATCATCTCTTTCCTCGTTCATTTTTTCTCACTACGTTCGCAACGGTCCCTATGATGATCTCGATGATAATGGTTTCACTCCTTATCATTATTTTTCTTTCTTTCTCTATCTCTGCTTCAGTCCCTATCATACATAAAATATTTTCTCTACAACAGTACTGACGTAACTTGAAAAATGCTTGGATCGTTCCTCCTAATTTCTATTATCGAAAAGAAGATAACGTAGAGAAATTGTAATAGATAACATATAAGTTTATGTTAATTAGTTCTTAGACCTAGTCTAAATTCATAGCTTCATGTGCACAAAATTTTGACTATTATGCCCCATTAAAGCTTCAATACATTAAGACAAAAGACAAACAACTTGGATCCTACGTGGCACATAAACTTATGGATACAATTGGTACTTATGTACACATGATGAGAAGAAGCACGTGAAATAAATAAAAATAGTCCATTGAAGTGAAGACCAATCAAGCAAAGCCAACAATACACTTCTCTAATCTTCACTTGATGACTATTCATAAGCCTCTGTAGCCGAGCCTTCTTCTCCGTCTTTTAACCTATTTTCGTTTGCTTTCTGTAATTTTTTTGTTTTCCAGAACACATAAGTTGATGAGTTAGTGACTTTTAACTGATTTCATTTGATTTTTGAATGTGGTCTAGGTTTTGTCCAATTGCGGTTTGTGTGGGTCCTGTCCAATTTGCGTAGTTATCATCGACAACCTAATAAAAAGTGTAAATCATAATCAGTAATCCAGAAAGCAAAAGAAAAATGATGAAAAAAAAAATCTGCAATAGCCGTCATATCTAGGGTTAAAGGTTGATACAAGCTCTAATGAAGAAAATAAAGATAAAATTAACAATTATACTCTTCATTAACCGATAAATATTATTTTATCAAATACTTAACTAGTTTTATAACCGATAACCTTCAACAAGCTCTAATGAAGGTTGAAACGTTGTATCTAGCTTTGATTATCTATTTGTCTGGGTTTTGGTATTGTTCGTTGGTGAGTTTTATAATCTGATTCATTTGATTTTTAGGTGTGGTATGAGTTTTGGTGTTCTTCGTTGATGAGTTTAAGCAGCAAGTTCTTCAACTTGTTTCTAATAATATATGCAAACGAATCAGTTGACTTCAAATAAATTAGTTACCAGATACATTTTTTTTTTGCATACTTACCGCAAAACTTTTATTTTTGTTTTACATACCCGTCTGTGAGTGGTTTTGTTGGATCTTTGGATATGATTTTTGTGTATTCAGGCATGTTGAGTCTTGATAATTTTTGTTGCAGAAACCTTAAATCACATTTTGCAGATTTAGGTGTGTGTTTTGCAAAACTGTGTAACTGGCATAACCAGCGTTTGATTCTGTTTTACAAATTCAAAGATTTATGCTTCCTTCCAGACTGGATAACTGCGTGTCTGTTGTTTTGGTTTGTGTCTACTTAGATTTCTATCATCGTTTTTAAGCAGCCAGTTGATGTCATTCTCACAACTGTTGTCAAACTTGCATAAAGCGTTCAATTATTCACTATGCCGACTTGTTAGATGCCTTTTTAACCGCAAAAATCATTGCATTATTGCAGTTAAAAATCATGTTATTATTAAAATATTTTGTCAAACGTCCAGAAAATTGACCTTGAGTGCAATGCAAATTTTAAAGTTATATGCAAAACATTCTTGTTCCCGTAAAATAATTAAGTTACTGTTAAATATATTGTTAATAGTTACGAGTTGATTTACAGGTTAACATCCAGTCCATCATATCACCGGAATATGTTGTCTCGAAGAAGAAGACATGATGTGGTCCGATGAAGAAACCGACGAGAAGGTCGATCACATCCTGCATATGATCCAGGAAGCTGAGAAGAGATGGACAAGCTTGAGTACCACTGCAAGATATTGTTCTTTATGCTTGTGTAAAACAAACTATGATCATCCAGTGTTATGCTTATTTATATGTCATGTATTATGTAAGCGTGTTTCATTTTGTAAACTCTTGTCCTTTTTTATCCAGATATTTTTTCACATAATTTTGCAGCTAACATATACGTTTCCAACTAACATATACATTTGCAGCTAACAAATAATTTACCATGGACTTTGTATATTTTTCCGATTGCAAGAAATTGTTTAAAGTTATCTGCAAAATATTCTTGTTCCCGTAAAATAATTAAGTTACAGTGAAATATATTGTTAATTGTTACGATCTTATATGCAGGTTAACATCCAGTCTATCATATCATCGAAATATTATTTTATCCAATAATATATATATATATATATATATATATATTTGTAGGTAATTTAGGTGTTACTCTCATAGTAAATTTGTTAGCGGATAATAAATTCGGAGACAAAGGATTAAATATAATGGTCCCACATCTAGTGTTTTGTCTCCTAATAGGCTAATACCACTATCTCAAGGTTAATTTGGTGCATATGGCTATGTAGGCCAATGTTACTTACTTAATTTAGAAACTATATGATATTTTCTTAATTAGTTTTGTAAAACATGTTATTCGTTTAATTTTCTCGATAATGTATGCCTAGTTTTGTAATTTTGACCAAATATGCTCAAAGCTAATCCAGTCGTAAAACCTAATTTTGTATACAAAGCATAAAACCTTTTTAATAGACTGCTTCTGCTTCATACTGCTTATGCTTCATACTGCTAGCAACTATAGGCCTTTCCAATCAAGGTTTATATCATGAGAGAATGGGAAACCAAGAAAAAAGATTAGAGATGATAAAAGAGGAGAATGAGAAAATAGAGAAAAAATTACAGAGATTTTGATTTTGATTGATTTCTTGTAAATTTTACCCTTGACCAAAACGTCGAGAAAGGGACCAAAGATGCAAAAGAGGCCAAGACTTCAGAAAAAGATCCAAAATAATATAAACCACCAGCCAGTGAGACTAGGGCGCAGACGGGCTTGTTGAAGCAAAGACGATGAAGCCAAAGCACTAGCAACCACCTTCTTGGTTGAGAATCATATGCAAAAGCCAAGCTGATCATAACAAGTCAAATTGATACTCTTCACAAGTAAGCAAACCTCTTGATTGAGAAAGAAATAGTGGATATGGAGAAGAGTTCATAAGCCTTTTCATTTATGGACAAGCTGAAATGTATTTTTCTTAAATAAAAAAAATTTGGCTTTCATTACAAGAAAACAGCCCATTTAAGAAGAAATTTGCGGTTGAACTTTCAATTTGCAAGAAGAGATTTGCGAGGTTTTGGATATCCTCGCAACTCCACCATGAATAGGCTTCTGCTAGGGAGTTACAATGGTTTCTTCCCTCGCAAAGCTCCTGCTTTATTGTAGTGTTTGTAATCAACTATTACTCATTAGCTTAAATCTAAATACATGTATGTCAATATACAATTGACATGTTCAAAGATGCTCAGAATTTAGTTTCACTCACAATCGAAGAAACCTAAGAGAATAGCTAAATTAATACTTCATTAAAGAACAACTTTATAAATAGCTGAATTGTATGTTTCTTAAAATCAAATAAAATTGGAAGTGCAATACATTATTACCCATTAGCTAAAATCTAAATACATACTGTATGTTAATATACAATGACATGTTTAAAGACTGTTTTTTTTGGGGAAGTTTACCGTGAAATCCAGCTTCTAGAGCCTCTAATTTGAGAAAATCGAGTATCTATGGGGAAGTTTCGTCTTTCTAGGAAGAAGGGTAGTCTTTTGTTCATCCAAACCTGAACATATGCATTCTTCCAGTTAACCTCGCCTGTCAATGTCCAATCATAACGATCTAAGCATTCTTCCACATATTTTTGTTTCCACAAATCATTGTTTGATGCCAAATTCTGTATTTTTTTACAAACACAAGCCATATTTCCAATACTCACACCAGGAAGTGACTCTAGTATCTTCTGCTTTAGCTTTGTTGGTAAGATCATCAAATATGGTGGAGATTCGAAGTCAGTTTTCTCGCAGAGATCAATCAACAATGGAAGAACAATATTATCTTTCACCATTCTCCATAACACAAACACATCGTGGTAGATCATCAATGAGACTTGTTCCTTTAAACAAAGAGCGAGAGTATCCTGGGCTGAGCATGGAGACAGGAACACTGCCTTCTTCCATAGGGCTGTCTCCTCCAAGCAAGCTGTGAATCAAATCCACTACCTTTCAACTCCTAGCGGTGAAAAGCTTGAATCACAATCTGACATTCAGGCACATTGTATAAGTTCTATCAGTGATTAGTAGGCTCTCAGCAGTCGCCTCTACAGCAGGAGGAAATCTCTCAGGTTCGGGAAGCAATATCATTCATCTGTCCTCTTAATATGTATCAGGAACTAGATGCCGAAGTCACACCAATGGAAGTTATGAGGGAATTCTGGGCTCTTCCTCCTAACAAGTCTCCAAGACCCGACAGGTACACATGAGAATTCTTTAGAGTCTCGTGGGAGATTATAGGTGCTGAAGTTTCTGATGCGGTTTTGGAATTCTTTAGATCAGGTAGACTTCTGAAACAGTTCAATGCTACAGCTATCACTTTGATTCCTAAGCGAGTTGAAGCTGATAAAGTGGGGGAATTTAGACCCATATCCTCTTGTAATGCCATTTATAAAGTCATCTCGAAAATACTAGCTTGGCGGCTGCAAAGAGTTCTTCCTCACTTTGTCGCTAACAACCAATCGACTTTTGTTAAGCGACACTTATTGGTTGAGAATGTGCTCCTTGCAACTGAGATATGTCAAGGTTCTGCTCGAGTAAATAGTTCAGGACATGGAATGCTAAAAGTGGACTTGAGAAAAGCCTTTGATTGTGTGAGATGGGATTTTCTGCCTATTGTGTTGCAGGAGATGGGTTTACCAGCGAGATATATTGGATGGATAGAACAGTGTATTACCATAACATCCTTCTATTTGAATATAAACAAAGAGCTTTGTGGTTTTTTGCAAGGGAAGCAAGGTCTCAGACAAGGAGACCCGCTCTCTCCATCGTTGTTCGTCATTGCCATGGAAGTACTTTCTGTGATGCTCTCAGCCAGCTACAGAGATGGTTACATAGGCAATCACCCTCTTGGGAAAAATCCCATCATTACTCACTTAGCATTTGCAGATGACCTCATGGTATTCTATGATGGTTCCTTGAACTCCTTGCAGCAAATAGTGGATGTGCTGGACATATTCAAGTGGCTATCTGGACTTCAAATGAACAGAGACAAATCAATGCTCTACCTTTCTAATGGGGACACTACACATACTGCCTCGCTTGGGTTCCAACTTGGGTCCCTTTCGGTCCGTTACCTCGGTCTTTCATTGCTTCAATGAAGATTGAGGAGCTCAGACTTCTCTCCCCTTATTGACCAGATTGCAGCCAGATTCTCGACCTGGGGTTCTAAGTTCCTCTCATTTGCCGGTAGACTACAACTTATAAGCGCAGTTATTTACAGTCATGTAAACTTTTGGGCCTCAGCTTTCATAATTCCTAAGGGCTGCATTAAAAGGATTAAAATTATATGTAGTAAGTTCTTATGGTCTGGAAAAATTGATCAAAAAGCAAGAGTAAAGGTAGCATGGAAACAAGTTTGCCTCCCACATGCTAAAGGTGGTTTGGGATTGAGGAACTTGCAAATCTAGAATAACGCTTTGAACCTAAAACTAATTTCGTTACTATTATCCTCAGCAGGGTCCTTGTGGGTGGCTTGGATGAAAACTCACTACTTAAAGAAGCAAAGCATCTGGTCAGTCACTCCAAAGCTGACTCAATCTTGGGTTTGGCGTGCTATTCTAGCGCTCAGACCTGAAGCAAAGCCACTTGTTGCCTGCGAAGTAGCCAATGGCGCCTCTGCTAGCTATTGGTTTGAAAATTGGACAGAACTGGGTCCACTAATAAATTTTCTAGGTCCCACAAGTCCTTATACCGTTGGAATTCCATTACAAGCAACTGTTAAAGAAGTTGTGAGGAATGGGAACTGGTTAATGCCATCACGAACGAGAAACCAGCAAATACAAGCTCTCCAGCAAGCTCTTTCAAGACATAGACTCCGTCACGACAATCACGGACTTGACTCATATCTTTGGGGAAAAGCTTCACATAGGAAATCTATGTTCAACACTAAATTAACTTGGGAATCCATAAGGCCTTCGTCCACCAAAAAAGCTTGGAGAATGGCGATATGGTTCAAGCACAACATCTCGAAGCATTCGTTCCACTTTTGGGTATCTCATCTACACCGTCTCTTAGTGAAGACAAGGCTTGTGTCATGGGGAGCCACGACTGACACATCCTACTCCTTCTACAATTCTCATCAGGACACCCGAGACCACATATTCCTCCATTGCACCTTCGCAGCAGAAATTTGGGACAAGATACTAGGGAAGCTAAGTTTTTCAGGTGTGGGTTTTATTGACTGGAACTCTATGATCTCATGGCTGCTGGGACATTCCAACAACTGTCCTTCAACTCTCAAAAAAACTAGCAGTTCAGGCTACAATATACTTCATTTTGCAGGAGCGGAACACACGGTATCATGCTCAAACCAATTTCTCGGCGCAACAACTTTACAAACACATAGACCGTTCAATCAGAGACTCTCTTCTAGCAATCCATCACACAAAGAAGGGCCAAGGGCTGCTATCCATCTGGTTTACCCACGATTAAAAGCTGCTCATTTTCTCTTGTGTACTTTTGCATACCTTTTATTTTTTTTGGGATATTCATCGGCTAATATGTAGTAACAACGCTATTATTCTGATTAATATAATTTACTCTTTATCAAAAAATAAATCTTAATCAGCTAAGGTAGAGTATACTTTAGGGAAACTGAATGTAACTCCTTAGAAAATCTAAACTTATAAGAGCAAGAACCTAACAACACAAATCCAGATTCTAACATAATGGCATGAACTGATAAAGCCAAGGTAGTTATATTTGTAGTATCACCAGATTTCTCACGCAATATCTTTTGCAAGAAGAATGGTTCGCTTAACCTTTTGCTTCCACCGGCATAGGGCTTCTCCTCTATATCCATTTGCTCTGGATAGTCCACGCCCGAATTGTCCCCATGGATCCATTGAAATATTTTGGAAAACCTGTCATATAGCTGTGATTTATTTGGAGAAAGGAAAGAGTTTTAGAGAAGATAATGGTAAGGAGTAGAAAGAGAGGCGAGATGATGTCGTAAAACAAAATAGAGATATCCACACTACAAGAAAACAAGGAAAAATCCGACGGGACTTAGGTCGTTGGAATCCCGTTAGAAACAAAACCGATGACAAACCGACGGAAGATGGTTGTTCTTGTCGGAACCTGTCGGTAATTAATATTATTTTTTATTTTTTTAAATCGAAAAATAAATCCTGTCGGATACCGTTGGGTTCATTTCTGACGAAAACCAATTGATTATTTATTTTAAATTTGTTAATATTTTTTAAATCAAAAAATAAAACCTGTCGGACTCCGTCTGGTCCATTTTCGAGGACAACCGACGGGATATTTTATTTAAATTTTTTTTTGTATTTTTTAAATTGGAAATAAATCCCGTCGGATTCCGTCGGTCTTATCTTCGATGAAAACCGATGGGATATTCTATTTTAATTTTTTTATATTTTATTTTTAAAATTTAAAATATATCCCGTCGTAAACCGTCTGGACAACTTCTGACGAAAACAAACGGAATTTTCTAATTTATTTTTAAATTCAAAAATAATTTCCGTTAGATTCCGTCGGGCCTACTTCCGACGAAAACCGAAGGGATTTTTTATTTTTTTAAAATCTGAAATAATTCCCGTCGGATTCCGTCGGGCCCACTTCCAATGAAAACCGATGGGATTTTCCCAAAAATAACCGACGCGAACCTACGGCCTCCAATGGAAGTGGTTAGAACATGTTTTGGATGAGACATTTCACAATTTTAACCGAATATTAGGTAGTCGTAGGTATCTGTCGGTTCCCGTCGGATTATTTCCTCTATAAATCAAAGCGAGTTTCATTTATCTCCTTCACACTCTTCCTTATCCCTCTCAAAATATACAATGTCAAACTCGAATTTCCGATCTTGGATGGACGGACCACGCATCGATGAAGCAATAGGGACATTAATCAAAGAGTATGTGGCTGGGTTAAAAAATTTTATGGACTTTGCGGCATATGAGAGTCTACCGCTCCAAACAGGCAAGATGTATTGTCCGTATATAAAATGCCAGAATATGAAATACATTCTTGTTAAAACTGTTTTGAGTCATCTGTATCGGAAATGTTTTTTTCCTAGTTACAAAATTTAGTATTCACATGGAGAAGATAATTCGAATGTTAACTTTGGTAGTTATAACATAGCAAGTAATAGTGGTATAGGTCATCGCAATTCTCCTCAATATCTTTTGCAAAAAGAATGGTTCGCTTAACCTTTTGCTTCCACAGGCATCGCAATTCTCCTCGACATCCATCGGATCGATCCTTTGAAAAATCTGACATGTATCTGAGATTGATTTCGATTTTGATTACTTTCCTTATAGACTTTACCATAAACCCAACGACAGCGTTTAGCATGAAAGTAGATTAAAGCCTCTATCTTGAAAGAGTTTTTCTCCTTTTACTCAAACTAAAGCCTCTGTCTCTAAAAGAGTCTTTCTCTTTTTACTTAAACTAAAGTCTCTGTTTAAAGAGTTTTAATGTGCTTTATAGTTTCTTTCATGGTCTTTTCTTTTTATGGAAATATATCTACTTTGTCTTCTTCTTTTATCTCCATTGACCACTCACTCTTCAACAAAACTGGAAACTTGCAGAGGCTGGTCATGCTTTAGTAGGTGAACCTATGCCAGAGTATGATCCAGTAGCCAAGATATCTCGATTATTCCTCATGTTCAAGCTGGTGGACTCACTTTTTTTCAGACTGAGCGAAGAGAGACTTGAGTCTCGATTATACAGCAGAAGCTACCTTAAAAATCAAATGGCAGTTCCCCTTGGTGGAAGGTTTGTTTACAACCGAAATGTGTTGGCAGCATTGGATCCAATCATCTAAATACTAAAGTATCTTCATTATGTTTTTTCCTCCATAGTAGGGTTGCTGAAGAAGTGATCTGTGGTGACGAGAATGTCACCACTGGAGCATCAAATGACTTCATGCAAGTATCGCGGGTGACTCGCCAAATGGTTGAGAGGTTGGGGTTCTGCAAGAAGATTCGACAAAGAGTCTTCGGATGTCAAAAAGCTGATTCTACAACCACCCAGTCCACATACAGAGTAAAAAACCAAAATGATGTTTGATTGATTGGAACTTATAAATTGGTCAAAAGCTTCAAATTATAAAATCAGTCATGGCAAGAACAAGAAAACATCAGCCAAAAGCAAAAAAAAAAAAATACATATATATAAAGCTCATGCATCAGAAGCCAAGCGATTTATTTGCAGGAATGCAAAACCATATACACAACCTTACTTACTATATACTGATCGGTCCCATTTGATCACACACTATGCTTGCCAGTAGGGTCCTCCAAGATTGCATCTTCCTGCAACCCGTTGTCCCCATGCCCCTAATGGTTGTCCCGGGTGAATCCCGATGGATCCACTAAAACGATCTCCACCAAACCATGGAAATCGGCCTTGAGGGTCTCTGATCCGAGAAAATCGAGTATTGCCTGAAGGAAAGTTTCGTCTTTCTAGCTGTAAAGGTCGTCTTTCATTCCTCCAAAACTCAGCATAAGCATTCTTCCAGTTAACATCTCCTGATAATGTCCTATGACATTCTTCCACATATTTTTGTTTCCACAAATCATTGTTTGATGCCAGATTCCGCATTTCTTTACAAACACAAGCCATATTTCCAATACTCACACCAGGAAGCGACTCTAGTATCTTCTGCTTTATCTCCGTTGGTAGACGCATCAAACATGGTGGACATTCCAAACCAGCTTTATCACAAAGATCAATCAACAACGGGAAAACAACATCATCTTTTACCATTCTCCATAACACAAACACATCACGGTAAGAGTTGGACGATACTTGTTTCTCAAATTTCAAAGTATCCATAACCAACTCCATAAGAGGCAAAAACTTCCCCTTATCGAGATAAGTCATGTGCACTTTCCCACTATACCCATTTCCATTCACTACAACCAAACCAGCTAAGTTCCTAAACGTCACAGTAACATATTCGATCTTGGCCTCCTTAGGAGAATTCTTAATCAGGTCAGGTAGAGTATACTTTAGGGAAACCGAAGGTAACTCCTTAGAAAAGTCAAACTCATCAGAGCAAGAATCTAACAGCACAAATCCAGATTCTAACATAATCGCATGAACTGATAAAGCCAAGGTAGTTATACCACTAGTATCACCAGATTTCTCGAGCAATATCTTTTGCAAAAAGAATAGTTCGCTTAACCTTTTGCTTCCACCGGCATCGCGATTCTCCTCGACATCCATCGGAGATTTATATGGAGAAAGGATAGAGATAAGAGAGAATGGGGCAGGAGAAAGAAGAATTGAGAGATCGCAGATATTAACAGAGAAATGAGAAAGAAGAAGACATAGGGAGAGATTGATTTCGATTTTGATTACTTTACCCTGTAACAAAACGCTGGCGTTTAGCAAGAAGGAAACTAAACGCTCTGTCTGCTAAAGTCTTTCTCCTCTTACGTAAACTAAGCCTCTGTCTGCTAAAGAGTCTTTCTCCTTTCACGACTAAAAATCAGGTCAGTCTTTAACTTCATGTCTTCATTGTCCGTTTGATGCCTATATCTTAAATCCACTAAGCTATAATATCTAGCCTGTTTGTACTAGCCTTGGTACGATACTTTTAGTTATATGTAAAGATTAAAGATTTCGTCAATTTAAATGACTAGAAATAATCTACCAGAAAGTAACGAGGACTAGCTCAAAGTGTTTACAGAGATGGATTGTTATGTTCACGAGCTCGGCTCGGTTCAATTGTATACTTAAAAGGAACATAATATGATCCATGTGAACAGTACTCCTCAAATGCCATTTGCTGACGATTCCTCTCCCCTTTTATAAGGGAATGTTGTACCGCTCTTAAGTCGGCAACTCCTCCTGGACTTGGGCCTAGTTAGAAGCCCATGAAACATGTCATCACTCCAAATGGGCCGAGAATGCGCGGACCCGACCAAAATGTTTTGGGCTTGTCATTCTGGATCAGTTAGTGGGCCGAGGGAGTTGGGTGACCCCAACATAGCCCTTACTTCACGTGTTCACTTCTAACAAAGGGTACGTAGTAGGTAAAGTACACATGTCTGGAAAACAGTTTGATAAATAGCTTAACTAGACAACTACTGTATATTGACTTGAAACAAAAGTTGAAACTAATGGAAAAAGATCACAAGAAAGATGAGGAAGGCCAACGTCAGCAACAGCCACCTTATATCTCTGAGATGCAGCCGGTGACACACGAAGCTTATGGAGGTGGGCTTTATGGACATGACGACAAGGAAGAGACCAAAGATGCAAAAGAGGCTAAGACATTAGAGAAAGAGGAGCCAAAGCAACATAAACCACCAGCCAGTGAGACACAGAGCGCAGATGGGCCTGATGAAACAAAGACGATGAAGCTAAAGCATAAACAACCACCTTCTTCTGGTGATAGAGACGTTGATGTCACTGGCCAATCTTACATTCAATGAGACAATCCGTTCTCTATGCTCTCTTTTGTGTGTTATAATGTGCTTTTAGTTTCTTTTCATGGTTCTTTCAAAGTATTGCATCTTTAACTTGAAACCAATCAGACAATTTTGGAGGGTTATAAACCCCATTGACAACCAAACGTACACAAATTTGAAGTTATCACGTTTTACAACGAATTTATGTTTTTTAGATGTCACATAGATATGTATTCAAATTACCAAGATACATTCCTTCAGCTCAGCTTTCTCCAAATTAGCCTGAATCAGATAAAACAAGCAAATAACGATTAAGCCCGTGTATACCAACAGAACAAAAGAATCAAAATCATCACAACCTTGCGGGAATTCCACAGGTAGAAGAATAGAACCCAAAATCATTACAATAATGCTTTGATTAATGTTTAAATGCAATGATTAAGGAGATTGCATATGGAAAACAAAAGAGAGGATAGAAAAGAAACCTATTTCAGCTATCTCTAACATCCCGGGATGCTTGAAACAAACCTTTAAGATGCTTCTTTTTCATTTTAATATCAATGGTTTTTGACAATTCCAATTTCCGTTGGTTAAGGAGTCGTGTTTCCATCACTAAGAGTCGATTTTCTTTCCTCCAAGACTGAGCATATGCATTCTTCCAATTAACATTGCCACAGTTATAATTATAACCATCAAAAGATTCTTCCATGCATTTTTGTCTCCACAAATCATTATCTGATTCTTCCATATTTCCAATACCCACACCAGGAATCGACTTTAGTATCTTCTGCTTTAGCTCTGTTGGTAAGAGCATCAAACATGAAGGAGATTCCGAACCTGCTTTATCACAAACATAAAACCCTAAAATCTTTAGATAACATGATTAATACATGATTAATCACATAATAGAATCATAAGATGAATTAAAAAGTACCTCTACTCAGACTTTGATTGGGAAAGCTTTTTATAAAGTTTTAACAGGGAGGGGCATAAGCTGTAAGCTTAGAGAGCTGTAAGCCTTAGTAAAATTTGTATAATTAATTGATTGGAATGACTGTGAGCTTTTTATACCAAAATTACTAAATTAGACATAAACATGGGCAAAGAATGTACAAAATTAGACATGAAAAAAAAAGTAAAAAAACAAAAAGTAATAGAAAAGATCACAAAAATTTCGTACGATGAAACGATGAAACGTCTCTTTCTCGTGATTCGTCTCTAGCACTTATGATGATGCGTCTTCATTGTCTCTTTGTTTATTATCGACGAAGCTTTTCATGTTTTTTTATAGGTTTTAGATCTTTCCCTTTTCTATTTGGATTTGATTTTTTAATCGAATCTTTAATAAATATAATTAGATTTAAACATAAAAAATAATGAAGTTAAAGAGGGTAATTTTGTCCAATAACAGTTTTTATATTCTATGCTTGGGAAAAACTAACTTTAAGAGCATAGGGCTATTGAGCATTATAGAGCATTATAGAACCTTCTATACTCTTTATTATGCTTTGTCAAAATAAATTTGATTGGTAGATCTATAACATTAAGCCCTCTATTATGCTATACCAATCAAGCCCTCATTGTGAAGCTTTTAGGTTTAGGACTTATTTATCTCCCCTTGCCTATAAATATGACGTTATATGTTGCTTATTTATAGGATTGAAATCAAAATCGAGATTGCTTTGATGCTTTGCTTAACACTTTGATTAAAGAAATAGCTCTTCTTTATTGCTTAGAAAATATGTTCAAAACTAAACAACTCAAAGTCTTACCTTAAACACAACTCATCTAGGGTATATATAGAAAATAACACAACTTTGTTAAATACTATTACTACTACGATTAGTTCCTTTTAATCCTAAACAATCTTGGAGAATATCTTATCCTAATCTAATTAGAACCTTGTTCTCCAAGTCACCAAATCTTTGAGTTTATCCAACATTTTCCCCCTTAAGCTCAAAGTGATTCTTTGACAGGTCTCGAAATCCGATTAACATCATCATCTCTTTGAACTTGAGTCTTGCCAATGCCTTTGTTAGTATGTCCGCACATTGCTCGTTTCCAGACACATGTTCCACTTCGATCCCAAGGTAATATGTAAGCTTCCCTAGATCAGTCATCTCGAATTTTGCTGCCATTCTTTTCTTAAATTCTTTGATGACTTCGATGGAATTCCCTAAGACAAAAAGATCATCAACATAAACAGCAATTATGAGAACCTTTCCTCTTTCTTTCTTTCGATACACGGCATTCTCTTTTAAACACCTTTTGAAACCTAAGAGCTTCAAAAACTGGTTTAGCTTAGCATTACATGCTCTTGGAGCTTGTCTTAACCCGTATAATGCCTTTGAGAGTTTGAAAACTTTATGCTCTTCTCCCTTCTTTTCAAATCCTTCGGGTTGAGAGACATAGACCTCCTCATTGATTTCTCCATAGAAGAATGCCANGAGAGACATAGACCTCCTCATTGAGTTCTCCATGTAAGAATGCCATTTTTACATCAAGATGATGTATTTCCCATCCTTCATCCGCAGCTATCCCAACAAGCATTCGAATTGTTTCAATTCTTGCAACCGAAGCAAAAGCTTCTTCGTAATCTATGCCTTGTTTTTGTACATAACCTTTTGCTACTAACCTTGCTTTAAACTTATTAATTGAACCATCAGCATTTCTTTTGATATTAAAAACCATTTGAGTCCAATTACCTTAGCTCCCTTCGGTTTATCAACCAAGAACCATGTCTTGTTCTTGTTGATTGATCTTATTTCATCTAGACAAGCGTTGGTCCATTCTTTTGATTCTTTTGCCTCTTGATAACTCATTGGCTCGTCATTGATAAGAAGAAGAAACTTCACACACTCCAAATCTGCAAGTAGAACATAATCATTAAGATAATTTGGCTTTTGAAGTTGTCTACTTTTCCTTCTAAGTTGCGGTTGTATATCCGCCTCTTCTTTTTCTTGATGATCATTACTTGGATATTCTTCATCTTCTAAAGTTCCTTCTCCTTCATGCGTATTTTCTTCATGGTCATCAATCTAATGACTTATTCCTTCATCCTCATCGTTACTTCCTTCCCAAGTTAACTCAAAAGATCTTGTA
>OVAX01001316.1:10001-48138 GCA_900406405.1 Lepidium africanum | reverse complement strand
TTTTACAACGAATTAGCAACGAAAAAAGGCGTTGCAAATCTGTTTTTTTGTTGTAGTGAGTCATTGAATCTGAATTTGTCCTTCACACTTTGTGCACAAACAACATGAGGTGATCTTATTATATCAAAAAAATTTTCTAATCTTGAAGAAAACCATAAAGCCTCTAGAGAATATATTATACTAACTTAATGGCCAATTCTTAGTTACCTTGATTATTTTCCTGATCCGTTCACGCTCTTCTCATTGTCCAGGTTCCTTTCAATGATTTCATCGTCAAAATCTTGAAAGATACTTGAATTATCCGATGATGAAGTAGAGTGGCAGGATTCAAACTCTTCATCGTATTTGATCTCATTAACCATATTGTTCTCATCGGCTTCACAAACATGAGGAAGAGTGTTTCGATCACTGCATCCGTACTTTGCGAATGAATAGTCCTCTAAGAGTCGTATACCCCATTCTTTCAAATTGCACTTAGCAGGAGAATGAACTTGTATTTCCACATGAACGTAGTTAAATTTGGCTTGAGGAGCATTGTCTTCTTTCAGAGGGAAACAACAGTCATATACAATTAGATGACTATCACCCTCGAATGCTGCGATTTGCTTTTGGTGTCCCAAATGATGAGAACGTTCAAGAAGATATGCAACCAATTTCTAAGCACAATATGGACCAGAAGCGCAGCTAGAACAACATGATGTGGATACAAGTGGTGTACAAGAAGTTGATGAACCAGCAGTACCATTAGAACCTGAACCAGTTCCTCTTAGATGCAACCAAAGAGTGCGGAAACCGTCAAACTGGGTTGATACTTGAGTATATTACAACAACAATGTTGTGGCTCATCCTAGCCAAGTTGTATGCAGCAGCTCATCAAGCCTTCATTACCCAGCTTGACCAACACCAAGTGCCAAGTAGCTATGAGGAGGCTAAGGAGCACAAAGTTTGGCGTGATGCGGTTAGTGGAGAACATGGAGCAATGGAGAGGAATCACACTTGGGATGAGTCCACTTTACCTCTTGGAAAGAAAGTTGTGACCTCTAGATGGATCTTCATAATCAAGTTCAATAGTGATGGTACATTTGAGACACATAAGGCTAGGCTTGTGGCAAGAGGATTCACTCAAACTTATAGAGAGGATTATCAAGACACTTTTGCACGGGTTGCCAAACTACATACAGTACGTGTTGTGTTATCCTTAGCTACTAATCTTGATTGGGAATTATGGAAGATGGATGTCAAGAATGCATTTCTTCAAGGGGAGCTTGAAGATGAAGTGTTTATGCATCCTCCACCGGGATTGGAACACATTGTGGCACCCGGCAATCTCTTGAGGTTGAGGAAGGCCATATATGTACTTAAGCAATCTCCAAGAGCGTGGTATCACAAGCTTAGCCATACCTTGCGTGATCATGGCTTTAGGAAGTTTGAGGCTGACTATACACTCTTCACAAGCCAAGGCAAGATGGCATTATTGTGGTTCTTGTTTATGTGGATGATATTATCATCACGGGAAGTGACAAAGAAGGTATCAAAGGTATTAAAGAACATCTAAAATCTGTTTTTGATATCAAGGATTTGAGAGAAATGAAGTACTTCCTTGGGATTGAAGTGTGTCGTTCACAAGAAGGCCTATTTCTCTCTCAAAGGAAGTACACATGTGATCTTTTGAATGAGGCAGGTATTGAAGGTGGTAAACCAGCCAAGACTCCACTTGAGGACACCTACAAAGCAACGTGCAAGGGGGAGAATAACGAAGGACAAGAACCGTTTGATGATGTGCATCAATATAGAAGAATGGTGGGTAAGCTAATCTATCTTACAATTACAAGACATGACTTGTGTTTTGCAGTGAATCAAGTGAGTCAACATATGCAATCACCAAAGAAGTGTCATTGGGAAATGGTCAAACAGATCCTTAGATACCTCAAAGGCACTTCGGAGCAAGGTATATAGATGGGAAGGAATGCAAACACAGATATTGTGGGGTATTGTGATGCGGATTGGGCTGGAGATAGACAAGACCACAAGTCAACCATAGGCTATTGCACGTTCCTTGGAGGCAACCTCGTGACTTGGAAGAGCAAGAAGCAGAAAGTGGTGTCTTGTTCGAGTGCTGAGGCCGAGTATAGAGCTATGAGGAAGCTCACAGATGAACTTATATGGTTGAAGGCATTGCTTAAGGATTTGGGAGTTGAGACACAAGAACCTATCACAATACATTGTGATAATCAAGTAGCCATTCACATTGCATCCAACTCTTGTTTCATGTGAGAACAAAGCATATTGAGGTTGATTGCCACAAGGTTCGAGAGAAGGTAGAGCAAGGAGTGATTCTACCATGTTACATAAGAAGCTCGGATCAATTGGATGATATATTCACCAAGGCTGCAAGCCCAAAGGTGTGTGAGTTTGTGTATTCAAAGCTTGGACTAATTGATTTGTCCAAGATGTGACAATGATCCATACTCTTTTTCCCTTATGCATAGTTTTGTCTCATGAGGTTTTCTATGCTAAAGTTTTTTTAATGAGGTGGGGAGTCACAACATTCAAGCTTGATCAATAATGGTGCCATTATGGATTCAAGCTTGAGGGGGAGTGTTAAACTTAATCAAGTAATTACTTGGTTAAGAAGAAATCATATGGTTAATTTGTAACCAACAAAAGTCACATGATGACTTTATCACCTTTTAGCCGTTGGAATAAGAAGGATTGGTCTTCTACACACTTTCATAAGGAGACTTTGACAGTTACTACTTTGAGTAACGTACAGTCACATGTATATAAACTCATATGTCCGAATTATATATGTTGATATAGATTAGACTCTTATTTCTTGTATCTATATATATGCTTTGTAAACACAACTATATTTCTTAAGAAAGAGTATTTTCTCTTCTTCCAAAGTTTCATTCTCACTCTTCCCCTGTCACTTCTATAAAGATCCCCTGCGTGAGAGACTTCTGCAAGTTGATCTCCACACAAAGCCTTGCGGAGGACCTATTTTTTATAGCTTGACCGCCTTACCCGTCATTGAAACACAAGCTGGAGACGTATCGGCCTATATTCCCACCAATGTGATCTCCATTTCTGCTTCGTGCGCCGGCCCGAACTGATCCGATGATGGTAAGAAGAGCCCGCTGACCAATTTACGATGTCTTCGTCGCTGACGTTCGTCAAGCACATGAAGCTGTTTCCAGTAGAACTATTGACCGAAGTGCCTGACTACCAGTCCACCATCAAGTGCGGGATGTGAGGCCACGTCAACTGTGTATGTTGCTGCGAAGGTCAACCAAGTCGAGGAATAGCGCCTACGAATGTGGTTTCGATCCTTCCGGTGATGCCAGAAGTCGCACCAAGTTGACTTGTCGCTCGACCCAATCTTGAAAGTCGGACCTATTTGTGAATCGAGCGAGCTCCCCTTGGGCCACTTTACAACAAATCTCAAAAGAATATACTGCTGAACCTATTGCCATTACAGCAACAAGTCTCTTCATTATTCTTCAACAAATCTCTCCAAATCTCTCATAATCTCTTAAATCTCTATAGTGATTAGCCATGGGAGTTGTTTTGGTCTTGAGGTTAAAACTACAAGTCCTCAAATCTGCTTATCGTAACAAGGTTGATCCAAGTGCTTTAGAGGAAAAAATAGTGTTGTTAAGCAAAAGCTTGAAAGATCTTTATGAAGAATATAGAACCAAGACTTGGATTTCTTCCACTTTCGCCAATAAACCAAGTTTAGACTAGCTTCTTACTGACTCACGTGTAGAAGGTGAACCAAATTATATAAAAATATTTTCCCATTCTCACATTGTAATTTCATCAGCAAAGTTTGTCATACTTAGAGTGATTCTATCATACAAGATCTTTTGGATGCATCCGACTAGACTCGGATAACCAAAAAAAAAAAAAAATCCGAAAACCCATATTAGATTTGAGGTCTATTATAGATATAGATATAGAACTACCAGAAATGCTGAGCACAGGAGATTTTGTTTGACACATCTATGGTAACTTGAAGATCAAACATGAAAAAATGGATATGATGAAAACTTTGATTTGGCGATAAGAAAACTTGAGATGGTTCGAGATTATAATTTTAAGTTGTGATGAATACAAACTCATGGAGCTAATGTTGAACATTTTACAAGATCGACTGGAATTGTTGTGCAGAGTTGTAGAAAACAACTCAGTGAAATCATTTAGTAACAACATTGTTAAAGCACGAGAGAAACCACTTATCCTTATTTTAGGAATGATACATATTCTTAAGAGATCCAAGATTACATAAGAATGTCCACACTATTTGTCCAAGATTTTTTTGATGAAGAGCTTGCAGAAATTTCATGTTACATGATATTTCCAGAAACTAGTACAAAAATTAAAGTTTATCTAGATGGTAATTCAGAGCAAGTAGATAAGAAGCAACATATATTTGCTGCAAGTAAAACACATATGGAATATGTAGCTGTACCTAACTTTTTCACCAAGGTACTCTGTTTATATACAAAACAGAGTTGGTTAAGAGTTTTGAAAAGATCTTTGGAACTTTTTCAGCTCTTTTGCGACTTCGACCATCGTTGGAACCTCCCCATTAAGACCGAGACATCTCACTGAGAGCAAAAAGAATGCATTCATTCCACACCGCTCTTCTTCTGTAATTTCACCCATCTTTGGGTCTACAATTCCATCGTCTAATGGACCCTCTTCAATAAATTCGAACACCCACTTTGGATTTGCCCAGTTGACTCCTGCAAGCTCAACTAATCTTTCTCTTCCTCCTATTAGAAGCATTAGCATGAACATTCCAAAGCCGTATGCATCAGTTTTCTCTGAGACTATGCCTCTTGCCATATACTCATCGTCTACGTAACCAAATGTTCCCATTATTTTATCAACTTCAACAAAGGTTTCTCCAAGTGGAATTGAGATGCAACAAGAGAAATCAGTCAGCTTTGCCACACTATCTTCGTATATAACGATATTCTCAATAGACATAATCCTATACACAAAAGGTCTTGCAAATGCAGTATGAAGATAAGCTAAAGCAATTGCAATGTCCTCTGCTATCTTCATTCTTATCATCCATGACACAATATTTTCTAAATGTATTTTAGAATATTGTTCCTTTTCACCGTAATAAACCGTCACTGGATCTGTATAGTCGAGACAACATCCAGCCAATTTCATGAAATTCTTGTGACCACTCACCATTGATGATATTGCTACGTCACGGCAAAACCCTGAATTGTCTTTGTATTCATATTTCTTCATGATCATCATACGGTGGTTATCCGTTTTACCTGAAAACCATTTGTAATCACGACTTCGAATTTCAGGAATAAGATTAGATTTTCTGAAATTATCGATGGCTTTGAGGATGAGATCAGCTGAGAAGATTTTGATTGGATTGGATTTGCCATCACAACATTCGATGACATCTTCTAACAACATGGCTCCTCTTTCTCTGCATTGTAACAAAGTATGTCTCCTATCAAAGGCCCGTTGTTTCTTCTTCTTCCACCAATCCATCTCAAAATCTATTGTAGTCAGGGAGATAAATAAAACTTTGCTTTGAAGATAAAGGGACAAAGATACTTTTCCACAGACACTTCCCCACCACTGAGTGAAAACGATCATTAACTAAGATATTAAAACATTTATTATTCTACAAAAGAAATAAAGACAAGTTGCAATTGCCGAATTTGACTTTTCTACTAATTTCTTTCCACAAAACTTTAAAAGTTTTCATATTTCTTATTCACACACATCAGCTAAATAAATAAGGTTGTTTTGTAGTACAAACAAGATTTAGTCTTACTTTTAAGGAAAAAATTAACATTGTGAAATTTCATTGACAAAAATAATTCGCTGTAAATGCTTATAAGTATATAGGGGGAAGATTTTGATGAAGTAACATTAAAGTTGTAAAGAACTACATCAAAATCATATTAGTTCAAGAAAAAAAAAAATTAATGTCAAATATATCAAATCATGAAACAACAAAAAACTAACTTTTAGTTGAGAACATGTGGTTCAGTAGTGGTTCAATAGTAGTGCTTACTTTACAAATCTTTAAGCATTCAAGTTGGATTCTTCCCTGATGCTAAAGGGAAAGAAAAATTAGATTTTAAGATATAAATTTTTGCAATGAATCTTGCTTTATCTATCCAATTATAAGAATAAAGTTAAAAAAAATAACTTTTAGATTTAAATTAATAAGTGTTTGTCAAGCAATTCTTGTCATAGAAACGTTCCCAGACACTTATTCCAAGAAGGTTTACGTTTGACCGTTTGTCACCAGGTTTAGCTAAAAACCAAATACCACCTCTCCACTTTTCCAAATATCTACCTTGTTTCTATCCTCTTTTAGAACATGGTAAGCGGTTTTCAGGCATAAGACAGTTTTTGTGAAATCTCTTTCCCTTGTCCATGAGATCATGGATCTATGGCTAGCAAAGATTTTTCTTCCTCTTGAAATGGCATTTCTGCAATATTTCCTCTGAAACTTTCAACACTCTGTAAGCACCTCTCCTTCTTTTGAAGTGAGTTTGGGACTTACAAGAACTATCTCATCCATAGTCTGAACATACCTAGCTCCTCTTAAACTCCACGTCAGGAATCTGCCCCAGAAGATACCCCCTTAGTACATTGCAGCTTACCAAGAGAACTATCTCTCTGGCAACATGACACACAGGATTCCCTACTCTGGAGAACTAACACATCTCCTAAAAACAAGATGCTCATGTGGAAAATCCTTAAGGATGCTATCCCTACAAACTATCAGCTATACAAAAGGAAAATCATTCCTAAAGAATTCTGCAAACGTTGTGGTAATCAAGAAACTACATTACATCTATTCTTTCATTGTCCTTTTGCAGAGAAGCTATGGAGTTTAGCCCCTTTCCATAAGAAGTTCAAGCCCATATCTATAACAGATATGGAATCTGGACTACAACAACTAAGCAAGAGTCTAAACCTCCCTCCCTCAGGACTCGGTGAAGTTCCACTAGCCCCATGGATTCTAAGAAACATTTGGTCTTCACGAAATCAGATGATTTTCCAACAAAAAAATTTTTCTGAAGAGGAAACTATGCTGAAATCGATCCAAAACGCAAAAGAATGGAATCAAGCTCAAATCAACCTCAAAGAGCAACAAAACCTTGATGCAGAAGACTCTACGAGCCTGGATCTACCCCTAGACGCACCGGTCATTGAAGCTCGCTATAGGACTGATGCTGCGTGGAGACACGATCTCAATGCGGCGGGACTGGGATGTACTCTCTCAACCTCCAACAACTCACCTGCTACCTCATTTGCTGTACCAGCCCCAAATGTACCGTCGGCCATTGTGGCAGAAGGTTTTGCGTGAGATCGGCCCTTGAAGAAGCAAGATGTTTGAAGATTGATTCCCACATTTTGGAATCTGACTGCAAAATCCTTGTCTCAGCTTTGAAGACAGGAAAACAACTCCCAGATTTACATGGGATCCTCGAAGACATCAAGTCTTATGCAAGTGAATTTAATTTCTTTACCTGCAATTTTATCTCTAGATTAGCAAACTTAATAGCCGATGCTTTAGCAAAGAAGGCTCTTTTATTGTACTCTCAAACTTTAATGTTATTGATATTACGCATTAGCATCGTTGTTTACAAATGAATACATAAAAGGAGGACAAGCATCAACTAACTTCCAAAATGGAAATGTGAGTTTTAGACTTTCTCTAGCTAAATAATCGGCACATTTGTTGTTCCGACGCGAAGTATAGACAAAACGTATTGCATCAAACATAGGCAGCCACTGCTTGATAGATGTGATATAGTGGGTTAACAGGAAATTCGCCTGCGGACTATTCAGGAGAGTCATCAGAATTTGATTATCACCTACAAAAATTATCGAACGATATCCCAGTCCCCAGGCACATTGAATTGCCCATAGAAGAGTCGTAGCTTCGCCTTCTTCAACAAGTAAACGACCCTGAAATTGTCCCATCCCTCCCACTAGCATTGCCCCATGCTTATCTCGTATTAACCATCCCAAAACCGAGGGGTTATCACCTTTATGATGTGAAATATCAAAGTTGCATTTGACCATCCGTGTTCCGGCCTTGTCCATTGTGTCGGTCTGTCCACTATACCTTGAAAGGGAACTATTTCACCAGAAGAAGACCGTGCTTGTGTCCATTCTATATAATCCATAAAAGCACGTTGTACCTTATCTTGCGCTGATATAGATTGTCTCGAGTAATATAGTGCATTTCGACTTTTCCATATTCGCCAAAGGATAAACATAGCTTTAATCTGTAGCTCTTGATCCTGGACACTATTATAACTGAGCCGCTGTAAATAAAAAAGTTTGTCTTTAATATCTAAGGAACGGTCTTGTAATATAGTTAAGGGGACGCCAAATAGTCTCCAGACTGCTTGAACATATTCACATGTAAAGAAACAGTGATCAGTAGACTAGAATTGTTGACAACATCGAAGGCACTGAGAGGGCACAGACATACGTCTCCATTGTAAATTGTCCGCAGTGGCCATAGCTCCAGAAACCAATCGCCACAAAAAGTGTTTTAACTTATTGGGAATTTTGAGAGACCAAATTGTCTTAGTTAAAGCCGGAGAATCATTAAGTGGAGGATTATCACTAAGTAAATGAGTGTTACTCTTTGCAAGCCAATAACCTGATTTGAGGGTGTAACAACCATCATGCGTACCAGCCCAATAAAGTAGATCTTCAGTGAATTAATTGTTTGACAAGAAAAAAGAAAAAAAAATAGTTCACAAGTTTTGTTTTTACGTAAAAAACAAATATCCTTCTTTGCAATTTAGACAGTGCAAGACACAAACCTTAATACTAGTACTTAGTAAACAAAAACACACTGTGACAATCTTATTATAGAAACATTGAAATATGTCGTATCCAATAGACAATACATGCTAGCATTTTAAAAAGATCTCATGATTTTCTTTAGTTCTTTGGCGACTTCGACCATCGTTGGAACCTCGCCTTTAAGACCCAAGCATCTTACCGAGAGCAAGCGGAATGCATTCATTTTACGACGCTCTTCTTCTGTAACTTCACCCATATTCTCTAACATCTTTCGATCTACGATCTCATCCACCAGTCTATCCTCTTCAAAAAATTCTGACGCCCATTCTGGATTCACCAACACATGGTAATCTAATGTTATTTTGCGTCCAATTAGAAGCGTTAGCATAAACATTCCAAAGCCATACACATCAGTTTTTTCTGATACGGTGCGATTTATCATATAGTTATAGTCCATGTAACCATATGTTCCCGCTACCTCATCAACTTTAACAAATGTTTCTCCTACTGGAATTGGAATACAAAAAGAGAAATCACTCAGCTTCGCGACACCATCTTCATCTATTAAGATATTCTCAATAGACATAATCCTATATATGTAAGGCGTTGAGAAAGCAGTATGAAGATAAGCTAAAGCAGTTGCAATGTCCCCTCCTATCTTCATTCTTCTTTTCCATGACACTATCTTTTCAAAATCAATTAAAGAATGTTGCTTATTCTCACCATAATAAACCATGAAAGGATCTTTATAGTCTAGACAACATCCCACCAATTTCATAAAGTTCTTATGACCACTCACCATTGATGATATTGCTACATCGCGGCAAAAATATGAATCCAAGTTACCTAGCATGTGATCTGTATATTTCTTGATGACGATTATGCAGTAGTTGTCATTTATACCTGAATACCAATCACAACGATGAGATCGGAATCCAGAAAATTGATTGGAGTTGCTGAAATTGTTGGTTGCTTTGATAATGAAATCAGTAGAGAAGAATCTGATGGGATTGGATTTGCCATCGCAACATTTAATAAGATCTTCTAACAACATTGCTCCTCTCTTTCTGCATAGTAACAAAGTTTGTTCCTTATCAAAGGCTAGTTTCCTCTTCTTCTTCCACCAATCCATCTAAAAATTGAGTCAATTATTGGATATTTCTTTGAAGATAGTGCCATGATTGAACAAGTTTTTAGAAGAAAAAGAAAAAACAAAATTTTTAGAAGAAAAATATTTTTTTTTAAAAAAAGAGACAAGTTGCAATCGCGGAATTTGACTTTTTTCACAAAACTACCAAAAACATTCATAATTCCTTTTCACACAACACCTCAATAGAAATTAGTTCTTTTTGGCTATGAATAGCTTACTAGTTTTTTTGGATTTAGCTTTTAGTTTTTGGATTACAGATTTTACTTTTTAGATTTAGATTTTGGTTTTAGTTTTTTCATTTTTGATTTTGTTTTTAAAAATTCCAAAAAGTTAGTTTTTAGTTTTTGGAAAAATCAACGTTGATTTCTCAAAAACTAATTTTTCCTATTTTTTAGGTGAACAAAAAACCAAAATCATAAATGGTAGATTACAACCTAAAAACAGTTTTAAGTATTTGAAAAACAGTTTTTGCAAAATCATGATGGAAGAATATTTTGATTATTTTCCTCTATTTTGATTTTCCGTTAAGAAAATTATTACATATATATCCCAAAAAAACACTTAATTGAAAACTAATTGGCCACGTGTGTATATATATATATATATATACATTCCCACTTCCCTGTCCCAGATAACTTCCATTTCGTTATCTTAAGTATTTATACCACTTTCTGTCAATTAAAAAACTACCATTTCTCTCACTTCATTAACCTGTATTGTGTTTAAGAAAATTTTATTTCACTCATTTCATAACACCTATTGCAGAAATGAGATTGAATCATTCAGATAAACCAATTTGTTACCTTTGGCTCTAGCATCTGATTTCTCTTTGTTCAAATATTTGAAGCCCTTCAAAACAGCTTGGATAGTCATAGTAAGATTCCCACTCATGGGGACAGACTACGGTGAATCAATAGACATCTGAACCGAATCTGTAAGTGAATGAACATTTGTGCAATAAATTTAAAAACATTATCATTTGGTCTATACGGTTCAACTAACAAAACTCTTTAAAACGTCTTTGGATCCAAAATAGGTGTTGTTATAAAAAAGTAGATGTTAAAACGTTTGCAATTTAAATAGTTTTATTTGCTCTAAACTTTACAGTTAAATGGTAAGTTATATTTTGCAGTCTCAAGCAATAATAAAAAGTTTATGGCTCTTGATTTTTTTAATAGGCAAGTACGGACAGTGAAGCTTAAGATGTTTTCTGGAATTGAAGTTTTAAGTAGGTGTTTGGTAATTTAAGATGTTTAAAATTTAGCTGACTTCGTGAATAGTCAACCAAATTTTAGATTATATAATGGTACTTCAAGTTTGTAAGGTTACCAATTAGTAATAAATATTATCTATTTAGAAACTTTCTAATTTATTTAAGTTCACTCTACCAACACGTAAATATATATTTTATTAATTTATTCAGAACTTTTCTTTCTGCATATTGTAAATTACTTATTTCAAGCATGGAAATGAAAACTGACCTTTTTTAGCAAATCAAATGATATTTTGTGATCTTGCACTATGTGAAGCTGAAATCATGAACTCCTGAAAATGCAGACAAGAACATATTATATGGAGATAATAGCTGTTACAATAAATCATGTTAGTAGTGTGAAATGATGTAAGAACAGATTGGTGGTGTTTTACCCCTTTTCAGATCAATGAAAGTTTTAAGGCCAGAATCTCAGAATAAGTGGTTCAAGTATGGTTATAGCTTTCCTCATCTTATCCACACTTTAGTCATCAAACGACTTAACAAAAGAATTAGTAATTTTTAAAAACAAAACTAGATTATGTGGTTAATATACTGAAATTCAAAATCTATTACACTTATAATTTGTGATTTTATTAACTTAAATAGTATGATTATACATTATTGTATTCAACCTATACATAGATTTTAAGAAATAAATTAGCAGTTCAAACCTTTTTGGGGAAGCAGATACATCTTCCAGTGAAAAAATGATAACTTTTCCATCTGAATCAATATATACTGAAACTGAAAACAAGAAGATATCAGAAAGATATTAAATCCATCGCATAAACTATACAATTAGATAGACAAAAAAATAGAAGAAATCAGAAGGATGCGTAAAGGAAAATTCTGTAATGATATTCATAAAAAATAATTTTTAGCTTTGATATTTTTATGTATTTGGATTTTTGTTCCTTATAAAATCCGCAGGAAATGTATGATGGTCAACTTCTCAAAACCTATGTTGAAATATCGGTTTATTTATAGAAGAAGAGAAAAGAAAGACGACAAAATAAAAAGAAGAACAAAATAGAAACTCTTTAATTATCTAAACTTGTTGGTCTTTACATCAATACAAATCTGTATTATATAGATAATGAATAGACACTAAGTATTGCATCTCTTCGACTTAAGCGAAGTGTCACAAATCTTAACCAAACGTCATGACGACACACTCACTAATCTAAATGTCACGATCCTTGGTATATAACTAACTTAATACATATTAACATTACTATATAGTTATAATATTAGAAACTCAATTACAATCTAACACTCCCCCTTAATTGAGTTTCCTTCACTCCAAACGTCTTCCTTCAAAACTCATTTTCTTCACGTTAGTGTCCTTACAACAGCATCTTCCGTCACGTTTTGTTGATCAACTGGATTAATATCTTTCTTCCATTCTATTTCCTTTAGATGTCATGTCTTCTCATACCCATTGGTATCTACACCTTTTAGTGATCACAGCCTTTAGTATCCACACCTTTTGATAATCACAATCTTTAGTGTTCACACCCTTTGGTGATAGCATCCTTTTGGTTCTTGCATCTCGTCTTCATACTCCTCTGGTGGTACCCAATCGTTCATACTTAATTATTCAAACCCGTTCGTTTGTACCCGATCATTTGTACATGTCTCTTTGAAATTCGCGACAAATTTGATACCTATGTGAAACAAAGTAGAAAGTTAATAAAAATATGGATGATTGGTCTAATTCCACCCGAAAACTTTTATATAATTATGAATATACCTAAATATTGAGACGCACTTTAATTGCACACCAAACTATAATTATAACTCTAATTCCACCCAAACTATCATAGTATCAAAAACACCCAAAGTTTGACTCTCTTTTTAATTACACACAAAATTAAAGTTAAGAATCTAGTTTCATCTAAACTAACATACATAGCATTAAAAACACCCAAATGATCAAGATAATTTTTCGTCAATGGAACATTTTCGGGTCGAATGTTTTCGGGATTTCAGTTCCATTGATTTAAGACTCATTCGACTATTTCCAATTTTTGGATCGATTCATTTCGGGCATAGATCGGGTTCGAATTTAGTATTTCTATTTATTTTCATAATAATTCAAAATAGGGTAGAATTAGATTTTAACTTTATTTTTGTGTGCAATAAAGAAGATGGTCAAATTTCGGATGTTTCTGATGTGTGATAGTTCGGGTAAAACTAGAGTTGTAATTATAGTTTTGTGTAATATTTAGGTACATGAAATTTCTTATTCCGTTAAAATATAAATGGATACTATTGGGTTCTTATTCCGTTACCGTCCATTACAAACAATTTTAGAAACTTATATAAAATTTTATGGGCTTGCTTAAAGCTGTAGTTCCATCAGCCTTTTGGATTAATATTGGGCTATTGTTGGACTCACAATATGCCAAACCCATAGAAGATTCCTTCACATCTTCACTTTACTGCCCAAAAACTAATAAATGGGTCCCACTTCAGCCATGGACCCGATCTAATAGCTTTTATCATTGTCGACAAAACAAATAAATAAATTTAAAAATTCTCAATTGACATATAAAATGGAAATAATCGATTTTACATAATTCGGAAATAAATGAAAAGTAAATAAGAAAGAGAATGAATCAGAATAAATTACAAGGAAGGCTCATAATCTATTAGTCCTCTTCTCTCAATCTCATCTTCTTTCTCTTCACTTTTCCATTTTTTCTCCAACTTCCTCTTTTCTCTCAAATCTTAACCCTAATCACTTCCAATTCGATGAGGTTAACATCTCTGAAGGACGAATGGGTGGTTAAGGCTTTTACAGACGACGAAATGGTTGTAGAGCTTCTTTTACGGCTTAAACATGGCGGAACTGTAGAATCTGAGAATCCAGCTATGAATCAACCTCCGTTACGTTGGGGTTTCCGTAAACGAAGGTCACGGCCATCGAGATTAGGTGTAAACATCGGAATCGGTTTTCTGAAGAAAGAAAGTGATTCTGCTAGAGGTAGTCCGATGACTCCTTTATGTTGGAGTGGTGGATCTGGTAGCGGTGGCTCAACTTCTCCTTCCGCCGCAACCGCCGATGGTTTTGAAGATACTAGTCATCAACCTAGCTGCTCTACATCTACTGGATCCGGATCTAAGGTATCTTCACTTTTCCATTTCTCAATCTTTTCTCCATCTTCTTCTTAATCTGCCATTCTTTCTCTGGTTTCGTTTCCGATCTCACAATTTCATAACCAATTTTTTTTAAATCCCTAAATTACCCTTTTTAGTTTTTGACTGACGTCATCTCTCGTACTCTTACGTAGTTCTTCTTCAGCTAAAACGGATTTTTACTAGATCTTCTTTTTTTATCAGTTTTAGTCATCTTCTGAATTTTTACCACTTTACCCCTACTGACTGCCGGAAAAATCATATAATCCCGGCGGAAAATTATTTAATTACCTTTTTACCCCTTTCTGTTAAACGGTTGTTGTAAAATCACAAATCTATTCACTCGTAGAGAGTCAAAGCTTTTTTAATCATTTTATGGTGTTTTGACGTTTTTACCCCTGTCAACCGTCGGGAAATCAACATCGTTCCGGCGGATGATATTCTCTGATGACACAGAAACCTTCACTTATGATAAATTCCGAGTCAAAGATTTTTTTATAATTTAATAAAATGATTTTGTATTTTTCCGTAGCTTTTTTTTTTCTTTCTTGTTGCGTTTTGGTGATTTTCATTCTTCGACGTGACTGGAATTCCAATTTAAAGAATTAAATTATTGAATTTTAGTTTTTTTTTTTTTGCTTTTTATTAACTTTCACGATTTTTGGAAGTGACTTGAATTTCAGTATAAAGGATTAAATATTTAGGTTTAGTTTTTTTTTAATTGTTTTTACTTTTAAAATCTTGAATCTATTCAATCTGGTTTAAAATAATTGCTCTGTGGTGAAATATTTTTATTTGAATAAATTTTTTCAGTTTTGGTAATTTCGACGATTCTTCGGCGTTTATGGGTATTTCTGGTCAATAGTCTTGAATTTAATTTCTGAAAATTTACAACAAAGAAAATTTAATTTTAAAAGCCGAATAAAATTGACCGGTTTGGGGACCGGTCAGGTTTTGTTTTATATTGGCCCATAATTTATGGGAGATTTATAATAATTTTGTCTATAGTGTACAACAATGTCAAAACTATAAGTTATGCTTCTTCAGTACGAGTCAGATTTCGGAAAACGAAGTCGTTTTGGCAGATTTTGGGTTAAAGCTAATGAATCTTGTCGGATAAATTGTCGTCACGTGATTATTATGATAGTGTCATGTGATGTCGCCACGCTATGGGATTATCATAAAAAATAAATAAAACTGAAAAATCGAATTAATTATTTTATGTCAATTTGTTATGTAAATTTACTGTTTATTCTTTTAAAATAAAGTTCTTTTTGAATTTTTGTTAGCTTTTACTTTTTTTTCAACTTTTTATTGTCTGGTTTAAAAAGCTCTTTTCTTTAGCATCTAGTACCTTTTGAATTTCACTTTTTTCTAAATTTCCGTTGATTTAAAGCAATTTTATTGTTAATCAATGCGTGTGATTTTTCTTTTTCAGGCAATAAATGAATTCACCAGCTCTTGTTCTAGACGATCTAAGAAAAGGAAGGTACAAAGATCTTAAATTACCATTACTTGATTGAATAAAGATCTAGTGTGATCTCTAATGACTCTTTTGCATAATTTTTACAGACATTTTTGGAACTTAAAGATGCAGAGATCTTACATTTAAAGGAAAGATTTGAGCTTGAAAAGGTGATAAAATAGTAATCTTTTTAATAAGCTTTGTTTTTTTTCTCTTAATTGTATTCTTATCAAATGTTTGTCTTCATCAGAAGATTGCAAATGTTCAAGCAACATATAAGGAACGAAATGTAAAAAACCAAAGCTTAAAGAGAATTAAGGTAATTTTTTACACTCAAATTATCTTTTGTTTGTTCTTAATTAAACTTGTAGCCTAAATTAAATTTTATTGTTTTTAATTTTAGCTTGAGTACTCAGATCGTGCTAAGACCGAACTGATTAGTGAATCGAATCTTAAGGAGTCACGTAATAGGAGGCACTTACCGTTCAAAAACAAACAAGAACAATCTGAAACGAAGACTTTCTTCTTTGTTCCTGATCTGAATATGACACCTACTGAAGAAGACTAGATGTTATAGAAGCTTGAACCAGATGATTTATAGAACATCAATGGTGAAACTTTTTTTTTGTTTTGTTAAAGTGGTTGGAGATCGAAGAAGAAAATATGGGCATCAGAAGATTTTATAAAGAACAAAAAAAAAAAGAGAAGAAAAATTGTAATAAGAAGAGGATTTATGGCTATTATTCTCGTTTTTATTGTTTCTTCTCTTTTCATTAAATGAATTTTTTTTTTTGGGTATCTTTTTTGCTTCTTGGTTTTTGGAGAAGTAGATGGATATTGGGCTTTTATTTTTTTTTTCTTCTTCTTTCGTTGCGAATTTAAGAAAAATATAGGACACATAATAGTATGTTTAGATTTTTCTGTTATTTTAAAAGTATAGGATATTTGAAAGAAAAAAAAAGGTGAAATTTGAGTGTATGACAAATGTAGCGTTAAAAACAAAAAAAAAGTGTGACAAGTGAGTTTGTCAAGTATAAAATGATTGACCTCTACAGTTAAACACTTTTTTAGAAAGATAAACACTTAAATTTCAAAATTTTGTGACGTTTTCAAAATTAATAAAAGAAAATAATCTCAAAAAATTGTTTTAAGAAAATTATAGTGGCAAGTGGTGTACTTGCATATACAAGGATCGAATCTCACCGCTTACATTATATAGGAACTTGACTATTAAATTAGCTAGTTGTGGTCCATAGTTGAAAAAAAAAAAAAAAAAAAAAGGAAATCATAGGGTAGTTTACATAGTTTTGACACTTTTTAAGAAAAATACCAACTCTTTTTCGTCATAAGTTTTCTGTAGCTTTCTTTGCTTAGCTAAATCGAAAATGACTCGAATTTTTCCTCATGGTGGAGATTGTTTCCTTAACAACGACTTCGAATTTTGTCAAAATGTTTCTACGTAAGTTTTCTCTTTTTCTTTTTATTCCGATCCATAAATCTTGGAGTTAAAATCGAATACATGAGTAATGAAAACTATAGAACAGATTTAAAACATACAGAATCGAATCTTGCTTAGTAACAAAAAATGAATTTTGATTTTAAGATTCCCAGTTGGGAATATTAGCCGTAGCTTCATTCACCATTGTCACCAATGTCACCTGCAATTTGTTATACCCATTCTAATGATCAGGACTTGAGCAACAAAAAAACAATCATGGTACAGTTTATTTTGGAAAATCGAAAAGATGAGCATTTAGTTATTCGGACTATTTCTACTTTTTCGGGTTTTGGAGATTTTGAATTCTAAAATATCTATTTGAGATTACATTATGAAAAAATAAACTAATACAACACATTTTATTTTATAAATTACTACGATAACTTGTTTTTATTTTAATTACTTAGATAATCTACTTTTTATGAAAATATTCAATTTGCCATAAACATTTTAATTGTCTTGTTCACATTCACTAAGAAAAATAATTTCCTCCGTTTTCTTTTTTTTCATAATTTCTCCAAATCCAAATATTCTTGTTTGTTGAATATTTAATTCTAGCTTGTGTTACAATTGAAAGTGATTGATTAATTTAAGTTTTTTATTTTGATTCTACAATTACCATAAAGTTTTTCATTAACTATTTCGTCAACAATCCTTATTATACTGAACAATCGATCCTAATTGAATTCACATCGAAATAATCGTACAAATCGATCGATTCCAACATCTCTGGAAAACATAACACTTCCAGAAAAGTACAGATCGATCTATCTCTACTATTGAAATTTTTATGTTCGTAAACTTGGGTTTGTGTTAAGTTTGAAACTTTGGTTCGACTTCGAAACTTTTGGTTCAATTTAAAAATTTTGCCCGGTCGTATTATGTATTTGGACTCAAAACTTTCGGTTTATCAAAAAAAAAAAAAAACGAATAAAAGAAGAAGCTATACATACCACACTCTCCGGGACACCTTGGGGAGGCAATGGAAGGTTTCGTGGGGGCGGTTTATCCCCGTAAGACCGCTTATCGAATCTCCACTCTCCAAACCTTCCGATCATCATTTTCCCCTATATTTTATATAACCAATACACACAATATATTAATAAACATAACATATCTATTGTATATCTTACATTAACTTAGCTCAATTGCTTGTTAATTGGTTCATAATTTATGTACCTTCATATCGAAATCGCAACCGTAAGTGTAATGTATTATGAACGTCTTATCCGTTTCTGTGTCCCAAGGTGGCTACATCAACAAACAAAACATGAGTTCTTGTTATGTTCTTCTAAAATTCTAATATCTTCTTTGTAATAATTAATAATCATAAGCTTTATAAATCAAAACCTGAATCATGAAGTCCTTATAAAGAATGTTGTTCACGCCGTGTAACGCCGAAGAAACAGCATATGCATACCTTATAAATGTGTATCAAACATATAAAAAATTAATCTAACGTTATAATTTGAGAGGATAAGTTCAAAGTAGAGAGAAATATTTACATTTCAAGGACCCAACCAAAAGCTTTATCTGTTTGTGGGTCATTCTTCATAGCTAAAGAAACGTTCATCCATGTTGGAGCAATTTTCATCAATGAATTCTATACCAAACCAGAGTAAAATTGTTAGTCATTGAATTGTATTTTCGATTTGCGATAAGCGCATGCAATTACTTTACCTTATGAACAATCACTGGAGAATTTCCGATGGGATCAATTCTTGATATTGGACCATTTTCTTTAGGGAAGAATTTGCGGAGAACTGATTCGTATTTTTGTGGTTCGATATAAGAAAATTGAAATGCAGCTGCGCGATTTCCTTTGGCTAGGTTTGGTATCGGTTTAACTATGATATGATCAGGTTCCGCCATGAGAATGTAACTGAAGTAATGATCAAGAAACACAGGAGATTATATGAACATCAAAAGTAGCATTTACATATGGGTGTTACTGATAGTAAATCAAAAGCGTAGGTACCAATATGAATATTTTATGAAAATGAAGGACTGAAACTGTAAAATGATACTCACTCTTCCTCTATGTGTGCTTGTCGAAGCCATTGCACAAACGCCCAGGGCCTATTTAGAACTACATATCCCTGCACATTATCTACAATTAATCATCATCATACTTATACGTTAAAGTTTCACAACATAATATAATTTAATACATATATTTAAAACTTTTAAAGAAATTTTTATATCTGAAAAGTAATTTACTTTGGTTTTATCTAACTTAACCAATCACATAAATTCTGCATAATAGAAATAGTCATAAAATATCAAATGTATTTAATTTTGATAAAAAAATATGTAACTCACAAAATCTTAAAATACGTTATATAGCGAAAAAAGAAAGAATAATAAAGAAAATATGTCTTTTGTTAACAATTAAATTAACAAGTCTACCTACACACCCAAATCCTAAATCCTATTAATCAGTTACCAAATTTGACCAAACAAATATTTACTATTTATTTTTTTAAAAAGCATGAACACTACTTAAAGTTGAAAATAATATAGATTATTTATATATAATATAAGATTTAAGTTTTTTTTTTTGGGTTCAAATATAAGATTTAAGTTTATATTTGATTATATGTTTTTTTTTTTTTTGTATAAAGGTTTTATATGACTAATTTAACTCTTAACTCTTTGTTGCATTAGACATGAAACCACTTCATTTATAAAATAAACCAATAAGTAACATAAATTTCCAAATTAAAATATTATAATGTCTTCCTCGAGCATTCCTAGATCCACTTTGAATTGATCTAAAGTCCATAACTTTGACTGTATTCCAGAAAATGACTAATATTACTTTAAACCTCTAAATAAAGCAAAAACATCATGATCATTCTAAAATCTAGCCAATAAACAATATTTTTGAGTTAATATAAATTATGAAGAAAACAATGAATAATGAAGAAAACAATGAATAATGAAGAATTGAAAAACAAACCTTATCAACACCAGAAGGAAGAGGATTAGCAACAAAAGTAGGAATCTCATCCATAAGTCCATCGGGTCGACCCGAATGCAAGATCCGAGTATACCCACCCATATCTGAACCGGGTTCATCTTTAAACCGATTATACCAATAAAACATGACCCGACATTGCCATGTGCTATAAACGGAATCCGTAGCTGTCACGGCTGTGTGAAACAATCTCTTCGACTTCTTTGACGGAGTCTTAACGGAATCTGTAACGGAAGAAGCTGATCTTCTTCCCGGAAAATCTTCCCGGAGAGGAGAAGAATCATCGGAAACTATGGTATTGTATCGAATTATTAGAAATAGAGATAGAATTATGAAAACTGGGAAGAAGTATTTCCTACGAAATCTCATTTCTTTTTCTTCTTTACATCAAAAATTTGTTCATGTATAAATATTTATGGATATTTGTGAGATATAAGAGAGTTTCAATTTGTTAGAAAAAGTCGTCGTGTTATTACAAGATGAAGAGTAGTTGTCAGAAAGTGGCTGGTCCCACAACGTTCTGGTCTTTGTGAAATTTTTATTTGTTATGATTTGTTTAAAGCATAGTTGTTTTGTTTATTTGTTCAATTTTGATTCTACTTTTTGGCTTTTTGCGCTTGGTCATTCTTGAATCTTGACGAATATTATGCACTAGAACGAAAAGGGTTTGGGTTATGGAAAAAAATTGAGTAAAAGCAAAATCCATTAAATTCCGGCCTGTAAAAGCCCAAAGAATAGAAAAGCCAACTTGCTAGATATAAGTGTCTATTGAACAAGTTATTTTGAATGATTTTAAGTAGATTGGGACTGCTCTTTTCCACCTAAATTCAACTTCAAGAGTCGCATAATCTTTATGTCATATTGCTTGAGATTAGTTTACGCAGTAGATTGAGAATTTGGTCCAATGTTATCTTATTTATTGAAGTTCGATTCTGCAAAGTCGCATAACAAATCTTCATATTGTATTACTTGAAATTATTTTAAATAATAGACTGGAAAAATATATTTTGTCAAATACTTAATTAGTTTTGCCTTTTTTTTTTTTCACGGAAGTTCGATTTTAAAGATTCGTATAATTTTTAGATGATATGGTTTGGAGTTCGAGGGGATGATTTGGGTAGATTCAAAGTGAATTTTAAAAGTTGAGATAATTTTAAAACAATTAATAAATTCTCTTAATATATCATGAATCATCTAAACATTTATAAAATATAATTATCCAAAATTCATTGTTTAATACATCCTTAGAACTCCGAGGATCGAAAAAAATGTGACTTTCATAAATTGTAAATGTAGGAGGAAAATCCACAATGGGATAGTATATATACAACTTTTTATGCCTTCATAACCCTAATTCTTTTTAATAATATATTTTCCAATCTTACATTATTATGTTCAAAATGTCAATAGAATTTAACCATAATTTATTTTAAAATCTATCTAATTTTGGAAACCATATTTTATTCAGATATATAAAATCAGACTCATAATCCAAATTCTGCTAAAGAAATAGACATTAACCATTTAGGTAGAGTAACTTCCCAGGAGACCGTATGTTACATCCACCATTTAATTGGTGACACAGCTTTATTTCACGTTATAAAGAAATGTGCTTTTGTTTTACTTTTTAGCATAGTCATGTGCTGGATAGAACTAGGTAATAGAACTATCAACTATCATTATAGTTTCTTGTTTTTTTTTAAATAAAAAAGTTTCATATTGGTACTGCAATCTATGTAACCAAGGCTCTTTTGGATCTCTTGAATGATCATAAAAAGTTACGACATTGGTGTTTTTTTTTGTCAATATTGGGTCATAACTGGCCGGTTTATTAGTCAAATTCCTGCATAATGCAGGTGTCGAGACTCGATTCCTCGACGTGCAAATGCGTCTGCATTTAATGGACTTATCACCTGCCACTATGCTAAAAGCTACTTGCTGATATTGGTGTTTAAGTAGAACAAATTACTCAAGTGGAATTAGACCCAATATATTAAGACAGACCATGATATTGACCAAATACAATACAATTGCATTAAGTGGAAATCTTCCTGTTATACAGTTTCTGAAATATCATCAAGTAAAACTTGTGCATCCTCTTCTAATATATTTTCTTTATTAGGGTTGTTTTTGACTTGTGGTGTCATCTGGAATACTCTGTCCCTAGCTTTCGTTGCCTGAATCCCAAACCAAAAAGTAAATTCAAAACTGTAATGACCCAAGAATAAGTGAAGGAAGAGGAGTTATATTATATACCTCTTGTTCCCAATTGGTGGCGAAAGTAACAAGAGCAAGAACACTAAGTTGGAGAGTTGAGGCTGTAAGTATACCGATCCAAAGTCCTCTCCCTCTCATTTTCATGACAAAACACAAAACCCAACCCAATGGGATTCCCACAAGATAATATGATCCTATGCTTGCATAACCTCCTATATGTTGCCACCCTGTTCCTCTCGCAACTCCTGACAAATGAATGGATTCTAAGGTTTTATCGATTTTTCTTTGGGTCCAAGTAACAAAGTGACATTCATTTCTTATTAGGAATCATAAACTTCCAACTCAAAACCAATCGGCAATGACTGGAGTCCATAAACTTTATATATTACTAGAAAAATTTTACTTTTCCAGTATGGGATATTCTAATACGTCTCCAATAATATTTACCTGAGAGAACGGCAAGAAAACTATTAACGAATATGGATAGACAAAGAATTGGTGTGATTTGAGCTGCGTAGTGAACCACTTCTGTCTCATTGCTATATATATTACCCCAAATTTTCCGGTAATTGAATAGAATGATGCTTCCTATGGTTGCATCAATAGCACCAAGAAAAATAGCAGAATTAACCGCGGCTCGAGCTGCTCTTGGCTTTCCAGCTCCTAACTCGTTTGAGACATATGTGCTATAATGACACAGAGGATTTATAATTGGGAACTTAGAAATGTTTAACAAGAAAGTATATTATATATGTTCTGAACTATTATAAATCTATAGAACCTTGCGGCTGCTCCTATGGCATTCACCAGAACGAAATGAAATCCCGATGTTGTAAGGCTGCTCATGAATAAGTTAGAATTATCACAAGATTATTCAATGTTCAAATTAGTACAAAGTGAAATATTTCCTACCAAATTGATATCACCGATGTTTCGAGCTTTGAGTTAGGTAAGAGTCCAGACATTAGTAGTAGAAGCTCAAACGACCACCATTCCAGGCTTTAATCACCAGAAGAAAAAAAAAAGTCTTTAAAAATGCGTCAAGATCAGATATCTGATCAAAAGCTTGAAGCGAAATGTATTGAAACATGCTTGTTAAGTGATATTTGTGTTAAAAAGATCAATCATCACTTATTTAAACATGCATTTCCAAATATATTCTAAAATCTGTTATTGAACTTATGACATTAAAAAGTAAATTCAAATCTACTGTTATAAAAAATATTTTAAGGTGTGGTTTTTAATCATTTCAAAAATTTTAAAGTATAAGAGAGAATTTTAGTAGTTGAGAATACAAAAATCCAAATCTTATCATCTTAACCGGAAGTTTTAGAGAATTTTATAACTTTTACTAAAAGATAATAATTTAATAACAAATCATTAATCTAAAATTTCATAAAAACTAAATTACTCAAAATTCATAGTTAAATACAATCTTTAATGTTGTAAATTGTTTTTCTTGGACGTGTTTATGTAAGTTACCAGATCATCATTGCTGAGGGGATTGCGAGGGAAATGAATTGTTTCATACTCGAGAAGATTTCTTGCAAACGAAGATCCTTCATTATAGGATGCAAAGCAGAGTTTCTCATGAAAATCCAAAGCAAAAGAACGTTAAGCCAATAAGAGAAACCAATAGACAAAGCAGCTCCAACGATTCCGAATTTCAGTTTATAGACAAGAAGCCAACAAAAAGGAATATGAAAGCAAAGAGCTCCAAGAGAACTCATGAAAAGAGGAAGAACCAGTCCTTGTGACTGAAAATATCGAGTCATAGGTTGCAGAAAAGCGAATCCGAATAAAGCCGGTATGAGCCAGACTGAGTATTTGCAAGCTAGTTGAGAAATGTGAGGATCTTGATGGAATAGTTCCAAGAGTTTGTCCATGAAAAACCATAAAAGAGAAATTGGGAAACAGAAGAAGAGAAGACAAAGCATTGAGCTATAGGTGTAAGCACCAATTTTAGCAAATTGTTTTGCTCCAAAAGCTTGACCATATAATGTGTCTAAAGCACCTGCTAATCCAAAAAGGACACTAAAGCCTGTGACATTGGTAAGGGAAGTAGCTATTGCAACACCTGAGAGAGAGTGTTCATCTAAATGACCAGCCATAACCATGGAGATGACTTGAAGAAGGTACTGAGAAACCGAAACTGCTACCATTGGAGCTGCCATGGAGCTCACCTTCTTCATCATCTCCGCGGATAAATAGCTCGTCTCTTCTTCAGAATTCTCATTCCTGTTATCTTCTTCATCGTTTTCCTCCTTCCGGAACAACGAGAAATCCTTTTCCATTTTTTTTTTAGTCAACTAATCAACAATGGTTGTTGGATCAAAGCATCTTTAATAACTTGCCAAACAAAGAAACAAATTAAACAAAGACAATGTAATAGTCACTATTATAACAGAAAATCGGTAAGATGTCGAAAACAGAAAGTCAAAAGGATATTTAAACCCAACTAATATAGGTCAGACATATTTCTAAAATATATAATATCCAAATTGCACAATACAAGATTTCTTTTGTCCCATTTGAAGAATGATCCAAGCTAGACAACTTGTTCTATCATCAACCATATACATGCCATTTTGAGGGGCTTTTATATTAATGTGTCTCGATTTAGTCATAGTTTTGGTTCAATTCTATTTTCTTTACGGTTTACTCTTAACCGGTTCACACCACATTATATAAATGGAGTTTGAATGTTTAGTTAAAACGTTAACGAGAATATCAGATTATTTTCTTCTTTCTTTCACATTCTTCTTTCTCTTCTCTCTCTCCACTAATTATATGAAGCTTCTGTGTCCAAACAATGTTGTTCTACTAAGCTAACTTGCAATTAAAGGCGTGCATGTCTTCTTCTTCCTCTCTGTTAGGGTCTATGACCGAAATACTCTTAGTTGAAGCAATAATACCTAAGCTACTCTCATTCATTTCATCTCTTATCTTGGTTTCCCATTTTACCCTTCTGATTATAATTTAGATAAAAATTATTTATTCAAAAATTAATTGTTGAGCTTGTGGTTTTGTGGTTTTGTCGTTATCTACAATAATCACGTGCATAAACAACACATTTTTATACATTTCAATTAAATCATTCGATTGGTCCAATAAAATTAAATATATCGGTTCAATGAATTGGTTCAATGAATTGGCTTAGTTAATAACTCAACTTCATTGATTAGATTAGACTTCATTGGTTCAACTATATGTGATACCAATTGGTTGGTTCATGTAAATTCAATTGGTTAACGTAAAATCCAATCGGTTCACATAAATCAAATGTTTTTGGTTCACGTAAAATCAATTAGATCAAACTGGAATTTCTTCACGATGGAATTGGTGTTAATTGTTTAGGTTCACATCAAATCATAATCATTTAGTTTAATCAAGAATTGGTTCAATTAAGAATTGCTTCAAATTGGTTTCGGTTCATATAAAACCATTTGGTTCAAGATGCAATTTGTTGAAATAGAGATAAAAATCAATTGGTTTAAAATATGGTGAAGCATGGACAAGATATCATGTGGTAAAGAAACATAATTCATTAGGATTGAAGGATCAAACCATTGTTTTAATTTGAAACCATGTGGTAAGGAAACATAATTCGTTAGGATTGTAATGTTTTTTTTTTTTTTTTTGTCAACATTGGATCGNTTTAATTTTTTTTTTTTTTTTTTTGTCAACATTGGATCGACAAGGCTCGATCCATAGCCTAAAACCCACCCCTAAAATCCTTTTTTAAGCTACCATAATGCAGCGGGTAAGAATCGAACCCTAATGCCGAGTCATTAGCTGGATCATCCTAACCACCAGACTGAGAGCAACTCAGCAATTTGTAATGGTTTAATTTAACCAATATGGTTAATTCACGAATGTAATCACAATTGAAGTTATTATATTACGATTTTATATTCATAATAGACTTAATTAATTATTGTTATAATCATATAATTTTTTACAATTTTATATTCATACTACATTTTTCACATTTCTAGTAATATATCTTATCAAAATATGGTGAGTTTTATACTTAGTATCACATTATAGAACCAAATCTGTATAAAATTCGTAAAATAAATAAATTAGTACGTGTAGTCCTCATAAATGTAGTAGAATACCATAATATATACGATTCAACTATTAATCAGAAATTAATTTCAGGATTAACTTATGATTTCTTAGAAACAGCTAAAGTATAACTATGTATATTTGTGCATAACTACCAAACTGGTATAATTGACGTCATCACAGAAGCTTGAAAGTAGAGTAAGAAGAAGAAGAGACGACGCCGGTGGTGCCGGTTAAGGAAAGCGAATCAATTTGGTGGTTGAGCTTCCTCTCTGAGACAACGACGTTCTTCTTTTTCATGTTTTTCTTCGTGTGTGGGAGACGTATGGTATTGATTTGTGTTATGTTGAACTCTGTTTTTATTCTTTCTGGCGTTGAGCTCTGGTCTTTTTATATTATTTTTGGTGTTGAGCTTTGTATATTCAGAGTCTCTGACTTGCTCAAACAATGAAAAACATGAATCAAAACTTGATATATAACGAGTATGGGTTTTTATCCTCCCTAGAATGCGAAGGAAACGAAAGTGAGAGATGAAGGGACTCGGAAATAAATACTGAATATTTGTACAGAAGTTAGAAACGTTTCATTAGATTTAGTATCAATAGGAGTACTTCTAGTGATAAATCTCAATTTAAGTTCTCTAGTACATCTCTCTACCTCTTCACCTTCTCCAAGTTATTATTTACATTGCCATGGTAATCGTCTACTTCTCTTAGAGCATAAGAAATGTTAACTTTGGAGAAAATTGGCATATATTCCAATGATCTTTTCTCCTTACACTTAATTTTCACCATGGTCTTAGCAACAAGAGAAAACAGCATCATTCTTCTATATGCACAAGCATAATTACCATTTTAGACTCTTCAATCATCTGAAGCACTTGAGGAGATGGTGGCTGGTTTTCCAGTATCTATTCTTCATATTTGAAAGTCATAATTTGTTTTTCCAACAATAAAAACAAAACATGGTTTACAAATGTTCTTTGGATGTTTATTCATGTGAAATTGACGAAAACGTCGAATTTCAATGGCAGGATGGTGGTTGGTTCGTTGGTGTCTCTTTTTCATGTTTAAAGGTTGTAGTTTTTTTGTTTTTTTTTTTTTTTTAGTGAAAGTAAAAAATGGCTCACAGCAAACAAAAACAAAAAATGACTCTTAAATGTGGATCTGAATATTTGTGGGTAGGTAATAGGTTTGGGCGGGTTTGAGGAGTTAGATATTATAATTGTTTTAAAATTATTGGACACAAAGGTAAAAACCCAATATTTTAGAAAAAAAACTGATTTAATAAAATCCACTTTTTTCTGTTTTTCTCGGAAGGATATTTGAATCACTTTCTTGCCAACTAAGAGCTTTTTGAGTCATTGACCCTATGTGCTATATGCAATGGACTCTTTCCACCATGAATGCTAATTGCCTCTTCTACAATTAGTCAGATCTGGGCTGTAAATGGGCTTGCGTATCTATGGTCTTTAATATTCCTTGATCTGGGCTGTAAATGGGCTTGCGTATCTATGTTCTTTAATATTCCGTGATCTGGGCTGTAAACGGAGTTTTCTCCACGTGTTGTGATCCAAGAAAGGTTCATCTGAAAGAAGTAATTTACTTTTTAAATATGGTATTAGCATCCATTGACTGGTCTCGGACACCCAAAAAAATTGTAAATCAAAGATTTGGAAATTCTACTGTTTATTAAAAAAAAAACTGAAAACTAATTCTACACTTATTTGTTTAAATTTTCTCATATTCCTTTCAAATTATTGATTTTCTTTCTTCCATTACATAATTATAACTATAGTTTTAATTTATAAAAAGAATTATATAAAATTATAAAATTAAATCAAGATTTTAGTCAAAACAGCAATTAAAATAGACCAAACTTTTGGAAATTTGTTGTGCTAAGGTAAAATATTAATTTTACTAAAACATAATTCCACTAATATTAAAACAATAACAAGAGGTAAAAGTAAAATTTATTAGATTCCATTGTCCAATAATTGACCTCATACTTTCTAAAAAACCTGAATTTGTATATCATCATCAGTCTAAACTCAATACAGAAAAACTGCAAAAGTCTTGTGTGGGTCATTGAAGTTCTAAAAAGCATATTTATGTTTCTTGTCTTTCTCCTCACTCTCTCTCCTCTGCTTCACCACTGTGATTCTCACTCTCTCACTCTCTCAAAAATCAAGATTTTGTCACAGTACTAATACTTATGGCTCTTCTTCTCGTCATCTATTGCTTCATTGTTGCTCTTTCTCTTGCTCATGGAGCTTCTTCTACGCACATTTCTCCTACTCTGCTTCCCACAGGTTTGTGTCTCTTTCTTTCTTTTACTTTCTTACACTTTCTCGAGAAAGCTTTCTCTTTCCGGGAAAGTAAAGAGAAATAATTACATTTTAACAGGTTTTGTCTAAAATCTGCAAAAATCACCAGAACTCCAACAAAATAAAAGAAACTTTCAGATTTTGCTTCAATTTTTGTTTTCTTGTATTGTAGTCTGATTTGTCTCTTGCAGGTTCAGAGAAAATCGGTTATGTTAAGAAATTTATAGTAGCACAAGCGCCATTACTAGGGCCTGATTTCAACAATCCTCCGCCATTACTAGGACCTGATTTCAACAATACTCAAGTAACTGAAGAAGCTTCAGTGGCTTTAGCTGCTCAAAGAACATTTAGAAAAGATCCTCTCAATGGCTTTCAAAGATACACTGGAGGATGGAATATTAGCAACCAACATTACTGGGCTGTAAGTTCTTTCCACTTCAATTTGGCTTTTGAGTCTATATATATATATGTTCATCTTTGAGATGTATTTTTTGTTGTTGAAATTGCAGTCTGTGGGATATACAGCTAGTCCTCTCTTTACACTTGCTGCTGTTTGGTTTATTGGGTTTGGGATCTGCTTATTGGTCATTTGTATGTGTCACATTTGCCATAGAAGCAAATCTATTGGTTACTCAAAAGTTGCTTATGTTGTCTCCCTCATATGCCTCCTCTTGTTCACTCTTATTGCAATGTGAGTTAAAGAGAAGATAGCATCACTTTATGAATTGCCTTTCAAGGTTTTTATGCAGCAAGAGCTTTGGTCTTTTAGATTGCTTAGCATTCTGACTTCTTCTTATCACAGAATTGGATGTGTTCTGCTATACTCGGGTCAGGGCAAGTACAATGAAAGCACAACAGAGACTTTAGAGTATGTCATGAGTCAAGCCGATAGCACAATATCACAGCTTAAAGCTATTGCAGATTATCTTACTTCAGCCAAACAGGCTGCAGTTCTTCAGGTTCTTTTACCTGCAGATGTCCAAGCTGAAATCGATCAGATTGGAGCGAAACTGACTTCTTCTATAACCACCATCACCGAGAAAGCCACTAGTAGCTCCAATGAAATAAGACATTTCCTTGATTCTGTGTAACAACAACTTCTCACATTCTATTTCTTGCAGAATCCACATTTTTGGATCTTGGAAAGACAATAACAGTCAAATTTTGTTCTTGTAGGAAGGCGGCACTTATCGTAGTTTCAATCGTCATGCTTATTGTAACATTTCTTGGTCTTGGTATAACACATATCTGAATCTTTCGTTAACTTTTCAACTTTTGAAAGAGAAAACTCTTGTAAAACGAACTTCTCTACAGATATGTCAAGTGATCGTGACTGATTCATTTCTTCTCTTGCAGTTGCTTCGATTTTCGGGATGCAGGTCATTGTTTACACGTGAGTAAAACCCTGAAATATTCTTTGTGGATCATGCAACCTTCTTCATGAGTATAGTCTATCTGAATCCTTTTCCTATTGTGCAGCCTTGTGATTTTGGGATGGATTCTGGTGACGGGTACATTCATCTTGAGTGGAACATTCCTTGTGCTACACAAGTAAGTCTTGTGACTCTTCATTAACTTGTTCTTTGTTAGTTAGTTGAATAGGCTCAAGAACCTTGGAATGTTTTCTTTTGCCATAAGTGCAACTGTAGATACATGTATGGCAATGGGAGAATGGGTTGATAGACCCTCAACCAACACGGCTCTGGACGAGATCTTGCCTTGTACAGACAATGCTACAGCTCAGGAAACTTTGACGCGTAGCAGAGAGGTGTCAAGTCAGCTTGTGGATCTCATCAACACAGTCACCACTAATGTCTCCAACATCAACTTCTCTCCAGTCTTTGTCCCTATGTATTATAACCAATCTGGACCGTTGCTTCCATTGCTCTGCAATCCCTTTAATCATGATCTCACTAATCGCACTTGCTCGCCTGGTGAGCTCAATTTGGACAATGCTACTCAAGTAAGTCCCTCTTTCTACTTTCTTAGTACTCCTCTACTGTTGAAACTGTTTCTAGTCACGGGTTGAGTATAAAACCTGAACCAAACAAAACTATCAAGTGAACCAGCCATAATTGGGAGCCAAACAGATTAGTTGTCTGACTTATTGTCATAAAGAAGGCATTTATACATGAAAATCTAAGTGATGTCTCAACGTTCACAGGCATGGAGCACGTTCGTGTGCCAAGTGAGCCCAAATGGGACTTGCATCACAACAGGGAGGCTCACACCAGCACTGTACAGTCAGATGGCGTCAAGTGTGAACATCAGCACAGGGTTGATGAGAGACGCACCATTCCTGGTCCAGCTGCAGGACTGTTCATACGCAAAGCAGACCTTTAGAGACATAGTCAATAACAATTGTCCTGGACTCCAGCGTTACGGTTACTGGGTGTATGTGGGTCTGGCCATATTGGGGACAGCTGTGATGCTCTCACTTCTTTTCTGGATCATTTACAGTAGAGAGAGAAGGCATCGGAAGGAAGCTCTGCCTGAATACGCAGAAAGTAAGGAGATTGTAAGAGTTAACTTTTGATGTATATCTCTGTAGATCTAAAGAAAAGTGTTTTAAGTCTCAAGATGTTTGATTTGTGCTTCCATGTACGAACATAGTCTACTGACAGAAAAGCAAATATTAGATGTCAATCAATGGTCTCGTGTTTCGGTCTTTTTTATTACAAACGAATCTAAACACGAAACCTTGGTTTTCTAAGGTTCTTTGCATTGGTAAATGAGTTTAGATGATACATTTCGACCCTGATAGACCTTGAAACCCAAATGTAAAAGCTAAATGATAGTTTTTGAACAACAAGTTTTGGACTTTCTTCAGTCAACTTTGCAACTTAGCTGCGGCAGATGCATAACTGACACTGCTGTCTCGCATTGTCTGGCACTGGCTTGACTGCTCGTACCGCAGGAAATTGATCTTAATCTTGCTTGAGGCATGTTTTACCATCTGAGAATGATAACAAACATAAATTAGAAGAAACAAGTTTTAGGAATATTCAGCACAAAAGAAACAAATTTAGATATTAACGCTAAATTTTCATCAAGTAACTGACCACCGCAAAGCAACTGGTTAGGACTGCTTACATGAAGAAATACACTGATTGGATGGCGCCCACAAATGGTGTTTTCATATTCTTGAAGATACTTCGTGAAGGCGTCTGGATCTCCTGTCTCTATTAAATCCATTCCCTTTTTGTCTAGTGCCTCAATGGATTTGTGTATGGCACCATGAGTGTTGTCATAGTGCATGTAATTGAACCTAAAAGCAAAAAAAAATACGAACATAATTAGCTCACTGGATGCAGCTACGCAAGGGGATCAGGAAATAGTTATGCAGTTAAAGCAACTTTCAAAAAGATAGAAATGTAGATGATTTCTCATGCTTATGTCTGAAGTAAATTCTCATCAGAATGTTCTACTTCAACAATACAAGACAGACAGATATGAAGTGACTTTGACAAACCTAGAGCCCCAGTGGCAAAAGTCAGAAGACACTGAGAAAAAATTCTTGGGATCGTCCACATATTTGGCAAGCAATTCACCATACATAGCTTCATTTTCTGCACTTACTGCTCCAACCAAGATGGGTACAACTTTCACATCATGCCTGATAAAATATTACAATGAGCCAGTCTCAGCAAATTCCGCTACGTTATGTAAAGTTAATGAGAACCTTACTACTGTGAGTTTTACCCTTCAAATACTTTGGCCAAATACGGCAAATGCATTTCCATGCTGTGCTCAGCCTCATCAACCCGTAGATCCATCATGCTAAATTTTCCGGTCCTTCTTATCTCCTTAATCACTAGTGATATCGTAAGAAGGCCAAAAGTTAACATCATTCCTCATCAAATAAAAAATCTTTCTTCGAAAATACTAAGATAAGCTAGCCAAACTTACTCTCCACATCAACGGGTAGATCTCCAATAGGGGTTTTATAAACTGTTGCATTTGAAAGGGCACACTTTGGAGTATAAAAGTGGTGTGATGGACCAAGAAGAAAAATCCGAGAACTGAAAATAAGACTCGTAAACAAACACAGAACTAGTCAGACAGAACAATAGTGAACCCATGAATTCTAACTTATGCAAAGCAATACAGCTCTAGAAGCAAAATTCAAGAGGATCATATCAAAAAGAACAAGAACCAAGCTTACATACATGTTAGTTGGATCAATGTTTGCAAAAGCATAAGCAGCTGCACGACCAGAGTACGAATAACCTGCGTGCCTGAATGATTCCTTCACATGTAAGTGCAAGTGTAATTACGTTTTGGAGGAAATGAGAGAAGAAAAAACAACTTACGGTGCAATTACGCCTCGTACATCAGGAGATTTGGTCAAGCCAGTTGCACTAAGCCATTCTTCAAGATCCGATGACAACTTTGTAGCTGATACAAATAACAGAAATCGAGTTTGAGAATGAGACGCAAGAGTAAGTGGAAAATGAGAAGTAACCAAAAACAAAGCACAAAGCTCACTGCTTAGATAATTTGTTTCTCAAAACTAATTTACAGATATTCTAGAGAAATTCAATCATATACCCAGAAACTAAATATCAGATCAAAATTAAACCATTTAGCAAACGAATTTCAGTAACCATAAAATCAAAATCCACTTTTTCTTTTGGAGAAATCAAATCCTAAACCCAGATACTAAACATTAAGATCCAACTAACAACCATTTCGCAAACGAATTTCAAGAAGAAAAAAAAACACTTAAGACAGTTAAATTAAAATCAGTGATCAGCAAATGAACGCCATAAATAGAAAGATGAACACAAAATTTAAGAAATGTAAGACCTAAATTCTCCAGCCCAGAAATTGAATGATTGAGCATGCAAGTAGTAAAATTGTAACAATCGAGGGAAATGAGAACTTACGATTATCAGTATACCAAGAGCCTGCATGCGATGGTTGTCTTACTTTCTCCATTTTTCGCAAAGCGATTTTAGAAGATCGTGATCGAATACTAAAAACCCCTAAATTTCAGAGTTTTTCTAAACTTAGAGAGATGATTGAAGAAGATTCTCTAAAGAAAGTAAAAGATTCTCCTTCTGTGCTTACTTCTCTCACCAACTTAAGGAAGAAAGAACACTGAGAAAGAATGTGTGCCGTTTATACTCTTGCCAGAAAACATACGTGCTGTTTTTAAAAACCGTTTTTTGTGTGAAAATAGACGAGGTAACCATTTCTCTTATTATTAAGTATTTCTAAAATATTTAAAATTTAAAAACAAAAAAAAATATATTGTTATATTTTGAAATAAATATAACAGACATTTTTTTAATTTGTGTTCATTGAGTTTGTTAGACACGTAGTTATTTAGATTTGTAGATTTTTGTACATTTATTAAGATTTTTATATTCGTGTTCATTTAAGATCTTAAACTCATGTTTATTTAAGTTGTTAGACTCATGTTTGTTTAACTTTTGAATTTAAGGTTTGTTCATTTGCCATAAATTTATAATATTTAGTAAACATAAAACAACAAAATCTAAAATACTCAAAATTTAAAAGAAAATAAGTATATAAATTGTTATATTTTGAGATGAATATGAAAACAATTCAAGCATTATTGTTATTTAGATTTTTGGACTAATACTACTTAAGTTTTTAGATTTATGTTTAATTAGATTTTTATATATGTATTATTTAAGTTTTTAGACATATAGTCATTTTGGTTTTTAGATCCATGTTCATTTAAATTTTTAAATCTATGTCTATTTAAGTTTTCAAACTTGTGTTCATTTAGGTTTTTAGTTAGACCCGTATTTTTTTTAAAGCATGCAACTAAAAGGTTAATATAATAGTATGTGTTTTTATTATCTATCCAAATTATAATTTGAACTTACAAACAATTTATCTTATTTTAATATATATATATATATATATATATATACAAATTAAAATTTTTGTGTGAAAATATATTAAAAATGAAACAAAATAATATATCACCTAGATACTATAGTGGTTGATTATAAAAGGTTAATGTTAATGGTAAAGAGATGAATGATAATGGTTAGACTAATATAATGTGTGTATATATATGTTTTCGTTTTTAATAATGTATTATTATGTTTAATTTTTAAAATCGCCAGTTACTTAAAGTGACCTTGGTCTAGCGTTTCTGATAAATATGGTATGTATTTTTTTTATTGAATTTTATTTTTAAATTTAAAATACATGAATATTCCATTTTGATTATATTGAAATGTAAGGATGATATAAAAAGTAAAAATTATTTAATATCCAACTAAAAGAATATGTTACGAAATATCAATAATTAATTGTATCATGATAAAATATAAAATATGGTAACTGTATTAGTTAATAATTATTGTTTTTAAACTTAACAGGATAATATTTTATGCTCATATGTGTGTTTATAGCATTTTCTTTTATATGATATGTTATATATTTATCACTAAAAATAGAATCGCTCAAATAATCTATATTTTTAGTAATAATTGTTATTTATAATTGGTAAAAAAATATATTACTTGTGTTTACAATAAATGTTCGAGTCGGATCTAGCACAAGGTGTTTTGATCCTTCTTTTTTTTTAAAGAATTAGAGGAAAAACGGGCGAGAAACTCTTAAGGTTTGGAAGAGGGAAGTATGAAGTCAAAGATAATGCCGAGTTCGTATTATTGCTTAATGTGTATCAAAAAGCAAATCCTTTTTTCGAAGGATCTTTGCCTCTATTTATATATTATAGAGGCAGTTTACAATCCTAAACAAAATACTACAATTTCTTTAGATCACAACAAACTGCCTAGATTTTAGGAAATTTTCCAAGTCGGAATAGAAAAATTTCTATTTTTTGTTGATGATGTGTCTTCCGAGTTCGCTTTTCTTTCTGATGCTTATCCGAGAAGGTGCTTTTCCGAGTTGTCATTTATGCAACCGAGATGGAACTTTGATAACTTCATCAAGTTCCACACTTAGCTTTTTTTGGATGATTGTCTACAGTGGACCGAAATAGGATCTCGGATCCATCTCCAACAATTGTCCCCACCCCCTCAAACTCGGAAAAATTATGTTTAGGAATTTCCGAGTCCGTTGAGTTTCCTGCTTCTGGAATCTTCGGTCCATATGTCGGATTTCGATTGGAGCGCTGAGCGGTTTGACCCCTGACTTACTAATTACCGTTTGACATCGTTTCAACTGCTGGAAAATCCCTCTATAAATACTGTGCTTTTTTACTTTTACGCTTCATTTGCTTCCGTGATTAATTTGCTTAAATTTCTACCTCTAAGCTAAATTCTTTCAATCTTCTTTGCTCCTATTTAAAAAAAAGGTCTTGATGACTTTAAAATCCCAGACGTTGAAGACAATCTTAATGCTACTTTGGATAGGGTTGACGTTCACCCTTCTGAAAATGTTGCTAGGGCCTCTGGTTCTTCTCCTGTCCCAACTCGGGGCATCGTCTAAAAGGCGAGGAAGAAATTACTCGTCTAAAAGGCGAGTTGAAGGTAGAACGTGAAAACGTTTTTAAGTTGGTGGAGCAGAATGCGGCTTTGACGGAGTCGCTAAACTGCATTGATACGGACCGAAGTGAGGCCTTTAAGTCTGCAGAGAAAGCCAAATGATAAAATGAACGCGCTGGAGGCCGAGTTGAAATCCTTGAAGGAAGATTTTGATTCCCGACTTCATCAGATCGTGATTTCGGAGAAGAAGAAAATTTTCCAAGGCCTTCATGATCAACTAACCGAGCGCTTTGACAGGATTGCTTCTCGTTTTGATGATCTGGAGACTAATCTTGGAACCAGGTTGTCGTATGCCCAGTATCTCGAGTCGGTGAATGCTCTTGAACTGCTTTCTCGTCGTGGTGTTATCATACCTTCAGCAGTGACGAGTCTGGTGACTGCTGAGTTGGACAAGTTCAAAGAACTTGTTAAGAGGGAGCATCGGACGGCGTTGCATCTTTGAGAATTGGTCATCCCGGAGTTCGAAGTTGGCGAAGCTTGAAATGCTGAACGCTAATTTGGGAGTTGCAGTCGCCAATTTGACCCGGCATTTTTTAGTTATATCTTTGATTGAATTCTCTCTTTCTTCAGAGTTGTCCTCTTTTGGCTCCTTGTAATCAAATTTCAACTTGTAAATTGTTTTATGCATAATGGAAATTGTAAATATAAAGTCTATTGAATGAAGTGAAGTGTTGAAATCGTAAAACTTTCTTTTCTCTCCCTTATTTTTTGAAAGGTGATTGTGATAGTTTGAACAATGATAAAGTTTTATTCTGAGATCGATTATAATTGCGATAGCCGAGTTCCCTTCTAAGTTTGGGAGTTTAGATCCTCGATTATTAGAAAGAGAATATTTTGCTGTTTTGGCGTTTGGAAGCTAAGATTTTCAGACTCAGGCTTTAAGTTTCGATCTCGGAATCATACTTCTTTTTTTTAGTTTTGGTAAAGAAAAAAAATTGACTTTGAATGAAATAAAGTTTCTTTTCACATAATGGTATATCTGTACAAAATTTAATTTTTGCTGTCATTGAGAATTTAAGCTCAATTATCTGTACAAAACCTTACGTTTTGTCGGCATCAAGAATTAGATCTCGGTTTTTTGTACAAAACCTTGTGTTTTCTAGGCATTGAGAATTAGATCTCGGGGTTCTATACAAAACCTTGCGTTTTGTCGTCATCGAGAAGTAGATCTCGGTTTTTTATACAAAATCTTGCGTTTTGTCGTTATCGAGAATTAGATCTCGGTTTTCTGTACAAAACCTTCGTTTTTTTCATTTGTGAGAAGTAAATCTTGGCTAAATGTGAGAATTAGATCTTGTATTGTGAGAACTTGATCTCGGCTTAAGAGAGGTTCTTAGACTTGACTTTATTATTAATGAGATTTTCAAATTTTAAGACTCGGATTGGACTAAGTGAGGTTTTAAGTCTCAAAGAGCTGCGTGCGAGGTTCTAAGACTCGGTTTAGTTCGTGCGAGGTTTTAAGACTCGAATTGATTTGAGAGTAGGGTCTTGGCCTTCGAGATTTTAAGACTCAAATTGAATTGAGCAAGATTCTAAGACTCAAAAAGATGTGTGTGAGGTTTTAAGACTCGGTTTGGTTTGTCGAGGTTTTAAGACTCGTCTTGAATTGAGAGTAGGGTCTCGGCCTTTGCTGTTTTAAGGCTTGTTTTGTTTTTTTTTTTGAAGTAGGGGCCTCAGACCCTCTTTTTTTTTTTTTTTTTTTT
>OVAX01001315.1:0-48145 GCA_900406405.1 Lepidium africanum | reverse complement strand
TCCTAATAGCACATGTTAGTTACGTATATCAATATTATAATTCGATCAAAAAATAAAAAATCTAATGATTCATTATACAATATGATATATAGTTTTATAGCATGATATTTCTAAATTAAGTTGCATCATATTTTATAAAAAATAACTGTTTTACATCACGAATATCTCAAAAAGCTTTGTCAAATTTTTAAACAAATTATAAAAAAAAACTAACTAACTTGATATTATATCATATAGAAGATTAAATATAAATTCGAGATATTTATATTTCAAACATTTCAATAAAATCCTGAGATCATAATATTAAGGATTATAACATTTAATGGAGTGTTACAATCTTATATTTCAAAATTCAAATAGTTGAATAAAACTTAGTTAGTTAGGTGCACTTATTTAGTTTATGATAAGATTAAGTTGTTCAATATATCTATTCGTGTATATATATATATATATATATATATATATATGTTGTATTCACGTTATTGAATATCAATCAATAGAAAATACTTTTTAAATAATATCACAAATTTTACATTCTTTTGTTTTGATTTCTTCTCATTTTTGGAAAATATTCCATGGATTCATTAATATTATTGCCCGATGATATTCTTATTCTTATAGCCTCCATTTATGCTAATTATTCTTTAACAATTATTCTTAACTTTAGAGTAGTGTGCAAGAAGTTTAAACACATATGCGATGAACGTCCATTTCTATACCGAGTATCTCTTAAGGAAGATGTGTTCTATCCATATTGCTGGAGTCTTGAATTATACTACAGAAGATATAACCCCTTATGTCAAGTTGGTGAAGTTTTGTATAGAGTTGGAATAATCTCCTATTTTTAGGACCAACATAAAGATGAGGGATTACAATTGCTTTAAGGAGCTTCTCAAGCTAATTTCCATGACGCCATATATATTTATAGTGCTATTTTGATATGTCTTGGAGGTAAAGATAAAATAAAAGGTTTAAAAATTTTATCTTCTCTTATCATGCCCTAATTGTCTAAATTCGAGTTGACAAATATATCAGACCCAATATGTATGGTGTTTTTTCAGAGTTGAAAAGATCTTACATCAAAGACAAATGTGGTTGTGATGGTCGAACTTCTACATTCTTAAGGAGCAGCAATATTTAGAATTCTTACGGTGTTGATAATGATATGATTAAATCTTTTGTTTTTGGGATCAAGAAATTTAGATTTTTATTCACTGATTTTACTTTTAGAACGTCTTTCATTTAATTTTTTTTCATCTTATGTTTTCTATTTTTATTGTTTTAATTTTAATTTGTTTAAATTTTAATCAATTTTATTAGTCCTCATCGAATTGATAATGTATATTCATTATATTGCTTTTGGAAATATTGTAATCATTGGGTACCTATTAAAATTATGTTTGGTTTCGGTTAGGTTTCGGTTCCGGTTCTACAAAAGTGGAACCGAAATAGTACTAAAATAAAATTAGTTCGGTTCTAAATGGTTGCTTTTTTCAAAAATAGCCAAAAGTACTTCAAAAGTAACCAAATACCCAAAAAAATAACCAAAAATATTTTAGTCCTTAATATTTTTGGTTTCTATTTGGTAATTTCTGGTTTTCAGAACCTAACAGAGAACCGAAGTTACCTAAAAATTGCAATGGAACGGTTCTCTTTAAAAACTAATAGCGAAATGAACCAAACCAAAAATTGAAGTTACTAACAAATTGTAACCTATCGGTTCTTTTTTAGTAACCGAAACTGCACCGAACCAAAATTTTTGGGTCGGTTTGGTTCGATTTTCTGGTTCCGGTTATTATCCCCTTTTAGATCGCAATCTTCTTCTTGGTTCCTCTTATTTTCACCATACTTAGTTTCTCAATATTTTCACTCTCACAAATCACATAATTCATATAAACAAATAAAAATCACATACTAAAATTTGAGAAAAAAATGAAAAACAGTCTCGTGCAACGCACGAGTAATCATCTAGTAAAATAGTAAAAGGTAATTTCAAATGAATAAAATATTAATATATGTGAGAAATTTAGTAAGGATCAATCCTCATTTGAGAAACTATGAGCTCTTGATGAGAAACTCTAAAATTGGACGCATGTCTCTGTTTGATTGGTTGAATACTTTTTATAGATACTCAAATAACTATTAGTTCATATTGTTAAATAACTAGTTCATGTGATATAATTTTGAAATTTGGATTTATTTATAAAATATAAAATTAAATTTTTTATTTATCAAAATCCATTTTGAATAACTTAAAAAATAATCTGCGACTACATCCATCACACAAGACAGTCACCCATGTGCGACTACAACCATCACAAAAGACAGTCACATATGTGCGACTACAACCATCACAAAAGACAGTCACCCATGTGCGACTACAACCATCACAAAACGCAGTCATTCACGTACGACTGCAGGCTGGACAATTAAGACAAAAAATATTAAGAAAGAAACTCATGTGAGTTTCTTACCAATGGAAGTCGAAAGTAAGCTTAACTTTCTCAGAACAAAAAATGTTAAAAATATTAATATTTTATTGGAAACTCTATAGGTTTCTCACAAAAAAAAAAATTTTCGATTGAGGAAAACTTTTATTAGCACCAAAGGATCGCTGCATTAGTAACTTACACTCATATAAGTGCTTGTAACATAAAATGTCCAACTTCTTGGACTTATTCATCTTTCAAATTGGATTTATAGAGTGTTGTTGTAATTCATATTTAATCCTAACAGATATTTCTCGGTATGATTTTGGTTAGAAATTGGTTGAAAACAGTTGACCATTTCTACCAATGGCTAACATATAAAAATGTATACATATATATAGATTTTTTCTATTTTTTTGGTCTATATAAGGGCTAGAATCTATTGAGGGGCTAAATATTTTTGGAAGAGGTGTAATCTATAGATAAATCATTTACTCAGATATGTAAATGGGCCAGAAATAAGATTCATATATGTGTGGGTGTCCGTCCAAGGTAAAATATTTTGGTTTCGCGTAGTAGATGAATCGAATTTGAAGCGCTTTGACATTTTTTTTTTCTTTTTCCTGTTTTGCGTTTGAATGCAATTTTTCTTCCCATTTTGAAGTTAAAAACATGTAATGTGTGGATCTAGTCAAATCACGTAGACAATGAGAGATGAAAAAGAAAACTATTTCCTTTATTATTCTTACCAAGACCTTATGAGTCTTAGTCACTTACTAAAAACAAAAACATTGAAACAAAGTCATCCCTCTTAATAGAGGGACACATACTAACATCATAACAAAAAGACAAATTTAAGCGAAAGCAAATCCTTCAAATATAGCTCAAAGCTCATCCTTCTTAATTTGGGATGGACGAACACCTTGACTGAGGAATTGTTTGTAATACTTGCCTGAAAGTTTCTCATGACGTGTGAGTTTGTTTTCATAATCAACGTAGTAGAGTCCGAATCTTGTTTTTTTACCATCGTCCCACTCGAAGTTATCCAACAATGACCATACAAAATATCCTGTTACATTCACCTTGTCGATGCTACAGATTTTAACACAATATATTGTATTATTACAATCTGTTTCTTTCATATAATTGTTACTTAACAATACATATATAGAAATAGGACTTACCAAATAGCTTCATACATAGCCAAAAGATGCCTCTGAAGATAATATTTCCTGTTAGTATCAGCAATACCTTTGTCAACCGAATCATCTTTTCCAAGTTTTTCTCCATATCCTAAACCACGATATCATGATCAATATATTCAAAACAATAATGTTGTTTGTTTTCCGAAGTAAAAAATTATGGATATCTTAAATTACCATTTTCCATGATCATAATTTCAGGATTATTGTATTTATCCTTGATGTACTTCAATAGTTTTCTAAAGCCTCTTGAATAAACAGCCAATGCAGCTGTACTAGGCTGAAATACAACAAATTCAAAAGGGTAAATATACTAACAGAAAATTTTTGTGACTATTTAGACATTTTTTCATGACTTATTCGTGTCATTTACTCAAGTTCAGATTCGTATGTACCTGGCTACCAATGCTGACATCTCCAACATCCTTGTCTGTAGATTATAGAAGACATATAACGATTAATTAACTTTCTCGATTGCTTTTCTTGGTTTGGTTTCACGTAAGTACATAAAATGATAAACTATAATTATGATAAATGAGTAGATTAACCCTTAGATCATATATATTAGATTAGAATGATCCTAACTTCCGAAATAAGACAAACACATATTCTAACAAATTACCTTTCCAATTAATAAGAGAATCTTGTCTCCACTTTGGTTCGGAAGGATTTGGCTTCTCCACATGTTTTGAAAACTTCGAAGTATAGTAGTTAAGTCCTAAGAAATTGGTCGAGTCTTTCAGTTTTGCTTTTTCCTTATCAGTAAATTTAGGCAATCTATGTCCAACGATCTCTTTCATTTTTGCTGGATAATCTCCAGTTATAGTTGTTTCCAGATGCCTAATTGAAAGAAAAAAAATTCATTAGATAAAATTATATATGAATAAATGAGCAACCGTATTGTTCTTTCAAAATATTTCGATATCTTAAAAACATTATAATTTGCTCAATTACTTACCATCCTAGCATAAAGTCAAGTGCACGAGCAATAGAGTCTTCGTCTTCTGAATTACTAAAATCATGTGGTTCGAACCAAGCCGGACTGTGTGCGATTCCGACCCTCCCACCTTTACACTGTAAAGGATCATATTAGTATAAACCTAATTCACGTCTAAAAGATTAATCAAGAGAGAAAGATTATCACATATTTACATATTGTCCAAAAATCACAAATCTTTCCGATGTGGGATATTCTAAAATACAACTGTATGTACAAATACCTTTTCACATGCTCGGAAAGCTTCAACGGCTTCTGCGTGAGAGTTAAGGAGGTTGTGACTAACTAGATAAGTCTCATAACCTGATCTTCCTCCAAGGCAATCTCCAGGGACGGTTGGTTCTTTGGCGTAGTCAGAACAACGTCCTGGTGCTTTCTTACCTACGTCATAACCGGCGTGAGCAAAAACCCATGGCTCATTGACTGTAATCCAGTTTTTCACTTTTCCTCCATATTCTTGGAACACAAACTCAGCATATTCCCTGAAATCTTTCCTGCAACATAATGTATATATAAATCGCTAACTTTCTATATAGTGGTTGTTACTATATATATAAGATAATGTGTTTCTTACACAATGTTCTTGCTTAAGAAACCACCATATTCATCTTCTAGAGCTTGTGGAGTGTCCCAATGAAATACAGTCACGAATGGAATGATACCTTAAATTTTCAATATTAAATAACATTTATATGAGAGTTAGTATATGTATATATATTATTTTTGAATTACTTTGTATCATATATATGTTTTAAAATTATATATAACCATTTCTTAAGAGCTCGTCGATGAGGTCATGGTAAAATTGCACACCAGATTGACTCACACCTTTCTCCTTTCTTCCATCTGATAAAACCATATTGTTTAGTTTAGTAAATTTTTATCTAACTAATAATCATATAGATTTAAATTAAATATATACTCACGAGGAAAAATTCTTGTCCACGCGATCGAGAGTCTGAAGGCATCTGTGTTTAGACTCTTCATTCGTTGGATATCTTCCTACAAACATTTTCAAGAGTAGACTTAGTAAAATATATTTTATAAAAAAACTCCTCTTCCTAAAAGAAAATCTAAAACTATTATTCAAGTTATATATATATATATATATGAATATGTATATATAGATGATACCTTATAATGATGATAGAAATCAACGGCTACATCGCCGGTATCATTGCTGCATTTCGCTATAAATTTGAAGAACAAATTAATAATTGTTGATCGACATTATATAAATTAACTAAGAAAATTTATATATGTATACACATAAAGTTAACTAACGGGTTTGGCTATGTATCAAACTTTGTCGGTCCAATAATTTTTTTTTGCGTAAATGTATCATGTACTCACCTGAATGCTTCTTACAGTAGAGATCCCATACGGACGGTCCACGACAATCTTTATCCACTGCACCCTCAACCTAATGACATAACGGCAATATATTATTGGTTTAGCAAAATATTCACAACGATAATTAGCCTCAGTATATTACTGTACCTGAAATGCTGCAGTAGCAGTGCCAAATATAAAACCTTCTGGAAAATGTGCTCGGCTTAGTGTGTCCGACGGTATTGGTGGGCAAACAGGTCCATCAGCATTTGTCGGAGATCCGACAACAATTAAGAACAAAAGCAGCCCCATGGCCACGAGAGGGAGTTTTTGCAGTACCATTTTGCTTTATGTTTTTTGTTTGTTTGTCTTCTTCGATAGAAAAAGTTTATGATGGTTCTTTTACTTCTACATAGAGCTCTTTATATAGTGATTATGATTCAGTACCGATTGGTTTAATATTATGTTTTTATATATTTTAATATGCCAACATTTTCTCGTTTATCAATTTTAACTTGTTACATTAATGCTACACAACGTGTTTTAGATCAAATCTTCGTCACCACATGCATGCATGAATGCAGCAAAGAGTGACTAAACTATTATTGGTTGGTACATTATCTTGGATCGATGATTTTGCACGATATCTTTCTGTTATTGTTTACTTATTTTGCCAAATCTGGTCAATATAATATTGCACATGTCTAAATGTTAACATATATAATTATATAACTATGTGATATTGAATAAATTGTCAACATATAATATTACTCGTGTTTAACGAGCAACACTATAGTAATATGTAATTTGTAACCCGCTTACATCTAATGTAATATGATTATTACAAATTTCTCCCTGTATTATATATGATTCAATTGAAATTTGAATAGATAACAATTGGTTTATCGTACATGTTGTAGAAACCTATAAACTCGAATTAATGTTAAAACAGAGATTAAAGCAAATATCGATTATAAGTAAAGCCGAAAACCAATGATGACTACACCTATAAATGAATCAACTAAGGTAACAACACAGAGTTGAGATAAATCTCGTTACCTTAACTCAATAAATACCCGGTGTACTCGGTTTGACTGCACTTTTGAGTCCCAGGACAGAACTGTGTGATTAGACCGTCAAGGTGCACCCAATAGACGGAATCTGCGAATTGTGATCGTCTACCCTACACTCTCAGACTTTCAAATCAAGAGGGAATTGCTCTGGTTTTCGTGGGTTGTCTTTTTTGTGTGTGTAGAATGAGAAGAGGAGCTCAACTTATATAGATGATGTTGGATAAGCTCAAAAAGAAGATAGCTTGGAGAACAAGGTTCTACCAAGATATTCTCCAAGATACACTAGGATTAGAAGGATATAATCCTAATAGGTTTAGGTTTAATAAAGTTGTGTTAAATCTATAAATACCCTAGTTGAGTTGTGACTAAGTTAAGACTAAGAGTTGTTTGGTTTTGAGCATATTTTCTAAGCAATAAAGATTAAGCAAGGTGTTAAGCAAAGCATCAAAGTAATCTCGATTTTGATTTTAATCCAGGTTGTTCTAAGAAAATCGAAATCGAAGCTATGGGTGATGATGTCAAGCCGACAAAAAAGGACTTTGTACCAACATCGGTGGTGTGTCCAATGTTGAATTCATCAAACTACACGGTGTGGTCGATGAGGATGAAGGTGCTCTTACGTGTGCACGAGGTTTGGGAGGTGATTAATCCCGGATCAACTGTTGCTAAGAAGAACGACCTAGCAATCTCGTTACTCTTTCAATCTATACATGAGAGTCTCATACTACAAGTTGGGGAACAAGATTCAGCCAAAAACTTATGGGAAGCTATTAAATCAAGGCGTGTAGGAGCGGAAAGAGTAGGGAAACAAGATTACAAACTCTTATGTTCGAATTCGAGCAAATAAGAATGAAAGAATTAGATACTATAGATACCTTCGCAGGGAAGTTATCTGAAATCACTTTGAAAGCAGCAGCTCTCGGATCAGAAATTGAAGAATCGAAGTTGGTTAAAACATTTCTCCACGGTTTACCTCCTCAATGGTACATACACATGACAGCTTAACTAGAACAAGTACTAGACCTAAACAAAACTGGTTATGAAGACATTATTGGTCGACTTAAAGCCTATGAAGAGAGACTTATTTCACAAGAAAGTCATGATTATGATGAGAACTTGATGTATGCTAATTGCGAGAAAGAGGGATCAAGGTATGAAAACACGAGAGGAAGAGGTAGAGGTCGAGGAAGATCTAACTCGAGAGACCAAGAAAAAGAAAAGAACGATCGATCATAAGTTGTGTGTTTTCGATGTGACAAAAAGGATCACTTTGCTTCAGTTTGTCCTGAATGAAAGAAGAAATATGAAGAAATACATAAGGTAGAAGAAGAGGAAAACGTAGAGAAAGAAGAGGATATTGATGATGATACTCTCTACATGCACGAAATCGTGTATCTCAATGAAGAGAATGTAAACCCGAAAAACTATGAAAAGGACAGACAAGAAGATGGAATTTGGTACTTGGATAATGGAGCAAGTAACCATATGACTGGAGAAAAGGGATTCTTCTCCGAGTTGAATGAAAAGGTTAAAGGGAGAGTCAAGTTTGGCGATGGGTCTTGTGTTAGTATCGAAGGAAAAGGCTTAATTTTGATTGAAGGAAAAACGGGTGATCAAAAACTTCTCACGGATATCTACTATATTTCAGGATTAAAGAGCAACATATTGAGTCTAGGTCAAGCTACTGAACATGGTTGTGATGTTAGAATGAAGGAGGACTATCTAACTTAACATGAATCACATGGAAGACTCTTGTTCAAAGTTACAAGATCACCTAATCGTCTCTACAAAATTAAACTCAAGCTAGGAAAGCCAATTTTTTTACACACAAGAATGGAAGAAGAATCTTGGAAGTGGCATGCTAGACTTGGTCATATAAGTTTCAAAACTCTCGAAATTATGTCTAAACATGAGCTGGTTCGGGGATTGCCAAGAATCAAAGGGGAAAAACAGTTTTGTGACTCTTGCTTGGTGGGAAAGCAAACAAGACAAAATTTTCCAAAGAGAACTAATTATCGAGTAGCAAAAGTTCTTGATCTTCTTCATGCTGATTTGTGTGGACCAATCTCTCCTCCAACACTAGGGAAAAACCGGTATATCTTTGTAGTAATAGATGATTACTCAAGATACATGTGGACAATGTTGCTAAAGGAAAAGGGTGAAGCGTTTGAAAGGTTCAAAAGTTTTAAGGTTTTGGTTGAAAAGGAGCAAGGGAAATCGATTATAAGTATAAGAACCGATAGAGGAGGTGAGTTCACATCAAAGGATTTCCAAGACTTTTGTGCTAAAAATGGGATTAAGAGGCACTTGACAGCTCCATGCACTCCTCAACAAAACGGTATAGTAGAAAGACGAAACCGAACTTTGTTAGAGATGACTAGAAGTATGCTTAAAGCTATGAATCTTTCAAGTTTCTTATGGGGATAAGCTATATGACATTCAACGTATATTCTCAATAGAGTATAAACGAAATCCTTGAAGAATCAAACTCAATACGAAAGTGTAAGGGAAAAGAAGCCAATGATTAAGCATATACGAGTATTTGGTTGTCTTGCTTATGCAAAAACTGAACCGGTTAATCTCAAGAAGCTTGATGATAGATCACAATTGTTAGTTCATCTTGGCATAGTACCAGAATCGAAGGCTTATAGACTCTATAATCCTATCACACGTTGAATTGTGATTAGTCATGATGTTGTCTTCAAGGAAACTTCATCTTGGAATTGGAAGGGAGTCACAGAGAAGACCAATAATGAAACAACGACTTTTAACATAACTTGGGGAGAAGGTTCGGACAATGACAATGGATCGAATGACATTGGTGATGAGGAAGCAATTGGTGATGATTCAAACCATGAATCCGATGAAGAAGTAAACGAAAACATTGAGAATATAGGAGAAGAAGGAGAAAACCAACAACAAGAACTTCGAAGGTCAAGTAGACAAGTAAATACTCCTAGTTATCTCAATGATTATGTTTTACTTATAGACATGGAATGTGTGAAATTGCTTCTCATGATTGACAACAAACCATCAAGTCTTGATGAAGCAAAGGACTCAGTTGAATGGACTAAAGCTTGTCTAGATGAAATAAGATCGATCAACAAGAACAAAACATGGTTCTTGATTGATAAACCGAAGGGAGCTAAGGTAATTAGACTCAAATGAATTTTCAAGATCAAAAGAAACACTGATGGTTCAATTAATAAGTTCAAAGCAAGTTTAGTAGCAAAATGGTATGTACAAAAACAAGGCATAGATTACGAAGAAGCCTTTGCTCTGGTTGCAAGAATTGAAACAATTCGAATGCTCGTTGGGATAGTTGCGGATGAAGGATGGGTGATACATCATCTGGATATAAAAATGGCATTCTTACATGGAGAACTCAATGAAGAGGTTTATATCTCAACCCGAAGGATTTGAAAAGAAGGGAGAAGAGCATAAAGTTTTCAACTCTCAAAGGCATTATACGGGTTAAGACAAGCTCCAAGAGCATGGAATGCTACACTAAATCAGATTTTGAAAGGTTTACATTTCAAAAGATGTCTGAAGGAGAATGCCATGTATCGAAAGAAAAAAAGAGGAAAGGTTCTCATAGTTGCAGTCTATGTTGATGATCTTTTTGTCTTAGGGAATTCCATCGAAGTCATCAAAGAATTTAAAAAAGAAATGGCAGATGACTGATCTAGGGAAGCTTACATATTACCTTGGGATCGAAATGGAACAAAACAACAAAGGGATCATAATTAAACAAGAAGCATATGCACTTCGAATTCTTCAAGAAGTGGGCTTAGACACTTGCAATCCTACTCAAGTTCCAATGGAGTTTGGTTTGAAAGTTTTAAAAGCTTTGGAAGGAAAACAAGTCAATGCTACAACTTATCAAAGGAGAATAGGATGTCTTCGATACCTTCTACATACAAGACTCAATCTAGCTTTCTCGGTAGGGGTTTTAAGTCGTTACATACAAGATCCGAGAGAGTCTCATGCTATAGCCCTTAAACAAATACTAAGGTATGTAAAAGGAACTTTAAATTATGGCCTTAGATACGACAAAGGAGGAACAAAAGAGATCATAGGGTATAGTGGTAGTAGTCACAATGGCTTGATTATTATGTTCTTGAATCCTTGTTATAATGGACTACTTCTCTAAATGGGTTGAAGCGGAAACTTATTCTCACATTAAAGATAAAGACGTGGTTAAGTTTGTATGGAAAAAAAACGTTTGCTGACACGGACTACCTTACGAGATTGTTACCAATAACGGATCTTAATTCATCTCGGCAAAGTTTACTAACTTTTGCTCACGATTGAATATCTGAGTAAGCAAATCCACTCCACGGAACCCGCAAGGAAATGGACAAGCAGAAGCAACAAAAAGCAAATATTAGACGGAATCAAAAAAAGGCTTACAAACAAGAAAGGGAATTGGGCTGACAAGTTGGACGAAGTATTGTGGTCACATCGGACAGCACCGATACGCTCAACGGGTCGTACCCCTTTATCCTTATCTCACGGAATGGAAGCAATGGCACCAGCGGAAACAACGGTTCCAACTTTGCGTTGAGAGTTTTCCCCTGAAAACGAGAGTTCAAACAACGAAGCAATGGAAACAAATATTGACGACTTGGAGGAAGAACGAAACGAAACACTACTCCAAGTTCAAATACCGACTGAAAGCCGCAAAATACTACAACAACAAGAAGGTTCGAGGACGGCACTTGCAGTTGGAGACTTGGTACACCGTAAAGTGTTCGAGAATATAGTCGAATTAAACGCGAATAAACTCGGTGCCAACTAGGAAGGGTCGTACATCATATGCAAAGTCATAAAACCTGGAGTTTACGAGATCGCAACTACTGAAGGAGAAATGATTCTACGAAGTTGGATATCTATTAACTTGAAGCGGTACAACTACTAAAAAACGCCAACTCGGCGTCGTAGATGCATTACTTGATGCATCTCTAGCTATTTAATAATGTAATCAGAACTACGTCTTGGCTTGATCCCTTTGGGGTATGTAGGTAACCACTAGGTGAAGCTAAAACTAAATATAATTTTTGTAAGTCCCCATCTTGGGTTTGGCAAAAAAAAAAAAAGAATAAAGGGTTATACCTTAACTCGTAAAAAGTCGAGATTAAATTCTCGCAGAAGACAAAACATAGTTTCGTACAAAAAGTCGAAACTTGCTCTCCTAAAAGGCAAACCAATCTTATAAATCTTTGGAGAAGACAGAAACACTCTCATCTAAGTCGAGTCTTAAAATCTTGCCGAGTCCCTAAAATCTCGCTCGTATTTAGCCGAGTATTAAACCTCGCATAATCTAATTCGAGTCTTAAATCTTGCCAGAGTCCCTAAAATCTCGCTTGTATTTAGCTGAGCCATAAACCTCGCACAATCTAAGCTGAGCCTCAAATCTCGCCGAGTCCCTAAAATCTCGCTCGTATTTGGCCGAGTCTTAAACCTCGCACAAACTAAGCTGAGTCTTAAATCTCGTCGAGACCCTAAAATCTCGCTCGAATTTATCCGAGTCCTAAACCTTGCACAATCTAAGTCGAGTATTAAAATCTCACCGAAACCTTAAAATCTCGCTCAAATTATAAACCTCGCACAAATATAACCCGAGTCAATTAAATTATGCCAAAGCAAAAGATCTCATTTCTAATCAACGAAGTCTTAAAACCTCGCCAAACGAATTTCATGATTATCTTCGAAACCAAAAAAATATCGACAGAAACGAAACTTCATTCATTCATAAAAATGTAATGGGCATTGTTTTTACAAATATCCCATTAAAGAGAAAGTATATCTTCTTAAAAAAAGAGAAGTTACCACGTTAATCTCGGATGAAAATAAAAAGTAAAGAAATTGGAGCAGTATTTATAGGAGTTAACAGAAGTTGAATTGGCGCAAAATGATGACCCACGTAAAACCTAGAGCACCGCCGGAGTAACCCAATCGCAGCTTGACACGTGGACCGAAGATTCTAAAAGCAGGTAAACTTTTCGACTCAGAAATTCCCCTATAATTCCCAAGTCTTGGGGGGACAATTGTTGGAGTTGGATCCGAGATCCTACTTCGGTCCTTGGGAAACAATGGATGAATATAAATGGAAACAACCTTGGAGCGCGTTTAGCATGAAGGAAATCGGACGATACATCATCAAGCAAAGAAAGAGAAATTTTCCTATTCCGATATGGGAAATTTCCAAAAATCTAGCTAAGATCTTCTAGATAACATCAAATCTAAACAATTTGTAATATTTCATATTTACAATCTACTTTGTAGCCACCTCTATGATCTATAAATAGAGGAGCAGATCCTTCTAACAAGGGATCCACTTTTTGTAATCAGACATCAAGCAATACCATTCTATTCGGCAATCTTTGCTCTTTGGTGAGAAGAAAGGATTTATTCTCTTCTTTCATGTGAGAAAGAAAAAAGAGACAAAGATAGACTAGCCACTTCCTTATTATACGAAAATTTTTTGATTGCCCCATAATGTCGAATGAAATAGGGGGCCGGGTTCTCTTTCTACAACCCTTTTGATATTATAGGTGTAGCCGCATCTTGAGATCCTAATTGCCATGGTTCCGCTGCATCACAAGGCTCGATTTCTCCCGGTCTTATCCTCTTATAGGTGTGGAGAGGCATGATGCTCACACTAGCTCCAAGATCGCGACTTTTTCATCATAATTTTTCAAGAGTCCTTACCATTTCTTTTCTCTATTAATCAGAATTTGGGATTTAGAACATTTACGCTAAATCTGGTTCGAACAATACTCAAACTAATAACCCCTTAGATCCCCTGCCTAGGTACTGCTAGTAAATCTAGCTCATTTACCCAAACAAACGACTAGCTAGTAGGTTACCAGCTCTTGGTGTTGAATTCAATGGCGGAACTGCAAGAGGAGTGTCAACTCATACCCGTAAAATTTTCAAAACTATTCCATATTTTGATTTTTGAAACAAATTTGACCTCTTTAATATTAAATTTTTGACCCCTTCAAATATATAATTAACTCCAATCCATTCAAAATATATGTGACATTAAAGTAGTCGCATATAAAATAAAAATTAGTTATTATTTGTAGTAGTAAACTTAATTAACTCTAGTTGATATATTGTTACTTTTTTTTTTCTTTTTACCTTCAATCAATTCACAACAAATTTTTAAGTCTAGTTAAAAAGAATTTTGATTGTTATATTAATTTGTTTTTAACTTAGAATTTTTAGAAGTCAATTTCAGTTTTCATATATGTAAAAACCATTTGTTTCAAAAACTAAACCTAAGATATATATATATATATATAAGTAGATTATTCTAAAAATAAGACCAAGTGAAATGGTAAGCAAATAAGTATAAATTAGTGTACAAATGAAAAAATGAAAGATTTTTTGAAAATATGAGTGAACTTAGTATATATTTATAACAATATATTTTAGATTAAATTATATTTTTACTTGAAAAAAATATTTTGACACTCATAAATAAAATTTCTTGCCTCCCCCACTGGTTTAGTTAGTTTGTATCAAGAGTGTGCTACTACTTAGTCAAAAAAGAAATTAAATAGAGTAATTATAGTGTAATTACGATTTACACCATAACTATTGCTCTTACAACTAACACCCAAGAACAAAAGATACGTTACTCTCATAACACATCAAAGAAATTTCTTCTCATAACACATTAATTTTACTTTACTTTATATAAAGTATAAATGATACTCTAATATATATATATATATATATATATATATATAATTTTAAGATCCTTAATTAGTGGTTGTTTTCCCTTTTTTCTCCAGATATAATATTGAAAAATTATAACAAACATACACAAGTTTTCAAAAAATTAAAATCTGATATAAGTTTTCAGAAGATTAGATTTAGTATAATTTTTTAAAAAAAAATACCCAATATGCTTTTGTAATAGTATAACTTAAGTGATAATTGTTCAAATTTTTATTTATCTATATATATATATATATATATATATATACCTCTAACATATTTATTACATATGTTAAAAATTATATAGATTTGTTAGATATTCATGTTTTTTCTATGTACTGTAAAACATTTTTTTTTTTTTGATAATTAAGATATATTGTTACTATGTTAAGTTTTTATTTACCCGTGTACATAAATCTATGTACATCTAACATATTTATTATATATGGTAAACAATTATATAAACGATAACATAATTGTTGTGTTACAATTTGACACACATTTGATATGTTGATATGTTGGATATTTATGTTACTTTTTCTTTTTCTTTGTACCACATAACATATGTTGTTACTGAGTAAATAATATTGTTATCTACTCAACTTATATCTTACCGAGTTATGAAATATATTACTTATCTAACTCATTTAACACATGTGTAATATACATTATATCTTATCAATATAGAAATATAATATCAGTTTAACTCGTTTAATATTGGTCTATTATAAATATTATGGTCAAAATTGATAAAATATATCAAAAAACTAATTTTTGAACCCTTGTGTTTCACCCTATAATATTTCTCGTGTTTAATGAAAAATAATATATTAATATATAAATTTAAGTATCTTATTGTACCTTAAAATAATGAAGTTTTCATTTAATGTAGTACTGTTATGAGTTATGACTAATAGCTTCTTATGATAAATTCATATATTAGAAATCTGTTATGACTAATAGCTCCTTAAGATAAATCCATATATTAGAAATCTGTGTATTTTGAATTTTTTTTTTTTTTTGGTCGTGGAAAAGGAGAAAAGTCTCCCTATATTATTAAAAAATCAAACGAGAAAATCAAACGTATATGTCCCTAGGAATAGCAACACTATCCATATTAGCATCCAATAGAGAAACAAGAATCTCCGGTACAACAGGAAGAGCATGAAAACCGAGCGGTAAAGAAAACGCATAGTTAGCTAACCCATCTGCAAGACGATTAGCTTCCCTATACACATGAGAAAATCGGACTATCGAGTCCCTAGAAATAAAGCTGTGGCACAAACGTACCAAGAAGGATAGAGGATGCGAGTCTTCGATCCCTGTCTGGAAAAAACTGACCACACTCTCAGAATCTACTTCCACTTCTAGATGTCGAACGCCTTGACCCCAAGCAATGTGAAGACCATAGTAGACACCCCAAAGTTCCGCAAGAGGTGCCGAGCATATACCAATGTTAAGAGCAAAACCCAATCTCAAATTACCTGAGCTATCACGTAAGACACCACCAGCCGAAGCAAGACCCGAGTTGTCGCGAGAGGCACCATCCGTATTAATCTTCCACCAACCTTCAACTGGGCAAGTCCAAAAAGTGTCTCGAGTAACTCGGCTTGACAGGGTAGCATGCTCAGTGTAACTATGATCATGGCAAGTGAAAGCTTCTCTACCCCGGTCTTTAACAAAACGAAGTCTATCCCGACAAGTATAAGTAGTGCCAAATACATTCCCACAGTGCCATTTCCAACTCCACCAAATAATGATAGCAAATAATAGGCCAAGGGATACCATCAATCACCCTATTTTATCGCAGATTCGAGTAAAGCCATTCAAGAAGCGTCAAACGATAAAAACTTTCTTGGTGACGTACAGGAAGGATACGATTCCAAATACCTTCCACCGCGGGGCAGTCTCGCAATACATGTAAGATAGACTCCTCACCACCTCTACAAATAGTACATAGAGATGAAGCAACTAGATGCCTTCTATGACGTTTCGCATTAGTCATGAAAACTTGGAGAGAAACCTTCCAAAGGAAGCAACGAATACGTTCCGGGAAAATCAAAGACCATACGAGCTTATAAAAACCCGATATGTTCACGTGCGAAGTATCAACCTTAGTAAGTGATTGATAGGCGGAAGACACCTTAAACATACCATTCGAAGTACTAGCCCAAGAAATCATATCCGTAGTGCTGGCAAACTTATCAAGAACCATAGACAAAAGAAGCTTAGTAGACTCAAAGATATAGGGAGAGATAAGATCCATTTTCCACCCAAGTTCATCATCCCATAAATCCTATGAAAACTTTCGAAGTTTGGCCTCCGGTACAATTTGTACCGACATATCCACAAGAGAATTAGTACATAACCATAAACATTATTTATTTCAAACCAATAACAAAAAATTTAAAAGTCAAGAGAAGAAAAATATCACTCTGATCCTCTGCTCAAAATTTTGCTAGGTGCTACGCGTTCGCTCATGTACCGTCTAGCGAGTTATTAAGAAATCGGATATAAATCAGGAAGTACTCAGGAACTAGTTTAAAGATATTTATATATGTTTAGTCTTATATATTATATATTTTATTTCATTCGAATAATGTTAAGTTAGTATAGTGGTTAAATGACTTTGTATGACTTATGTTATGCTAGTTTGAGGCCGATTAAGTGTTCAAAAGTGTTGTGTTTTAGAACATAAATCATTATAGATGGTTTGCTAGTTGTAATTAACTTCAAAATAATATTCAACTTATAAAAAATCAATATCTAAGATTAAAATTTGTTTTATTTTTATTTAAACATTTAATAATTTTTTAAAAAATATAATATTAATTATATTAGACGGAAATTGATCAGATATAAACCGGATTTGCCAGAGATTATTTGGATTACGCGGGGACTAATCGAATAGCCGATTTTAACAACCGTATAGGTATTAATCGACTCGGTTTGGTCACTGCCTAACGCCTATATAAAAGATTAATCGGTTACGCGGGCGAGTTTTTGAACAGGATCTGATCTAAGAAATCTAATCATTTCAAAATTGTAGACAGCATTAGAATTATGAAATAATTGACATGTGAGTGGAGATTTTTATAAACAATTATCTTTAAAATTCCAAGTAATACCTTTTGTAAACTCCTATATAACAGAGATATTCATTTGTTTCATTAGCTCTTTCACTTTTCTTCCTAAACCTTTCTTTCAATTTGCACTATGTAATTTGTAACTCGTTTACATCTACTGTTATATGATTATCACTAATGTCTCCTTGTATATATGATTCAAATTAAATTTGAATAGATAACATCTTTTTACTCCTGAATGTGAAATTTGAATAAATAGCAATGTTAATTATTTGGAAATTGTAAATGTAAATTTTTAATCTTGAACGTAGATTAAGATTCAGGCCATGTATACAAAAAAAAATCAGGCAAGCATGGTTAATTAACTTGAGTTTAAACCGGTCTGAAAATTGCGAGGGAGTCATCAAATGCTGAAACAGGCAAGCCTTCATTGCTAGGCATAGTCTCACTTTGACGAAAAAGCTTCTGATTTTTCAATTTTTACAACTTAATAAAGACGATGTTTACCACTAAAATATAACCAATTTGAATAAACTATATGACGCACAGATTTGTAACGCCAATTTGCTCTAAATTTACCAGCTGTGGTTCATCTCTAAACCAACTTTTATGGATATACAAAAGCTTAAAAAGAGCAAATCTCACTGTGATCTAGTTTACTAGGTAATCAAAATGAAAATGGTATCCCAAAAATGACAAACTTTGGCGACTCTCAAAGGCAGAAACTCAGTTTACAAGTTTAGGCTTCGTGATCGTCTCTAACTAATTATGCTGTAAATTGTTATAGCATAACTGCAAATATCTAACTAATTAACTAACGTTAACCAAGTAAACGCATCTTATCAAAACTCGATCATTGATCTCAAAAGACCATTGTGATATAGGCTGAAACAGGACAGACGCAGTCTATGTTATTGAGAAGGACCAACTGCTGCGAACTCAGCCTGTCGATGTCAATCAAAAGGTGGAGAGATAAGGTTGTTAAGAGAAGTCTTGCTGATAATTCTGACTTTTGCAATAAGGATGTACTCTCCTGAAACCTAAACCCAAGCATTAGCTAGTTGGATCAGCAGTCATGGCTGATACAAGCATTAGCTGGTGCTGTATTTCTCACACGATCAATAAGTGCAGAAAGTTCTTGGTTAACATAATCAAGCCGATCCTTTGAGATCATTGACTCTGTTAGGAGAGTTTCAGTGAGCGAATGAAACGTTTGACTCGAGTCATCACCAAAGCCCTGCCCATTTTGATTCTCTGCATTAACAAGGGGACTTTCCTGTCTCCATCTTACCAGAAAGTACTGGTCAGGTATATGAAAACAGTTCTTCACAGTCAAAACCCGAAGAGAATGCCTGCACAAGAATCCTGTGTGCTCAAATTCCTTGCATGAACATTGGATCTCTTCATTTTCTGGGTTCCAGATCACACAACATTCCCCTTCCATTTTCTTGTAGTGATGTACGATGTATGGACCATTGGCCATTTCAGACACTGCATATTGCACAGACAAAACCATTTCGTTTTGTAATACGCTAAAGGCATATGGTGTCAGAATCCTCCTCGCCTGATCTTCCATAGGCATACATGTTTTCAGGCTCGAATAAAGAAACTGAGGCAGGGTTTGCTTGGCTAGACTGGCAGCAGCACTGACCTGCAATTCTCTCTAAAATTAGAAATCGAGGCAGCAATGACAAGATATTAAAATTGATTAAACTGTGATTCACAAACCTCTCCAAGTAATAGTTGCATGCATGTTGGTCCAGTGACTATTCTTTTCAAGAATGAATCTATAGATAGATTAAACTCAGCAGTCATAGTTTGCGCTACAAAATGTTCTCTGATGTAACATGGTGACCAGGATGCTCGGCAAGAATAAAGCAAAGCCGCATGCCTATCTTGAACAAGACCAAATCGAGTGACAAGGAGCTCCCATTGCTGTTCAAATTCATCTACATTTCCTGCTCGGCATAACATCTCAAACCCAGCTCTAAATTCATCATAGTGCAGCCCAAGAGTCTGAGAAAACCAGCTTGCTAGTTTGGAGACAATGTGGCTCATAAAAACCACATGACTGGTGTTTGGAAGTTCCCTCGCAATAGCATCTTTAAGTCCTGCATCTATGTCCGTCAAAATTGTCTGAGGATGTTGTCCCCTCATGAAACGAACAAAATTCTGTCCCAAACAAGACAAAAAGGAGAGAAATAACCTTTGAGCACAACAGATAAACATACATGCTAATACTCCCATCTTTACAACAAGTCAATTACAAAAAATTGGTAGCACAAACCTGTAAAGCCCATGTGAAAGAATGAGAGCTCTCATCTTGCAGTAAAACACATCCCAAAAGAATAGCCTTGCCATTGTTGTCTATACCAAAAAACACCCCAAGAAGCAAGCCATAAGGGATTGATCGATATGTGGTGTCAAAAACAACCACATCACCAAATATAGAGTATGCCTGAACAGAGTCTCCATAAGCCCACGCAAGGTTTTCAACTTTCTGGTTTTCATCTGTTGTACAGTCATAGATAAAATCCATGTCTCTCTCAGCCAAGGCTTTACACGCCTCCAGGAGCTCCAGCATGTCAGTCTCTCGTTTCTCAGTAAGGAAAGCATCATTCTCTTGAACAGTCTTCCTACACGCCCTTACAAAGTTCCTAACATCCTTCTCTATAAAAGGCAACTGCCCAGCCTGAACACCCTTTTCTAGTTCCAACAACTTCACAATCCGATTAACGGAGAAACCAGCTTTAGAGAGCAAAAGAATCCTATCCTGATCAGCTTGCTGTATCTTCCTATATGCAGGGAGCAACCTCACTTGATCATCTTCCAAAAGCTCATGGTTATGAACATTGCTGAACTGTGAAACATACCACTGAGTCACTCCCTCAATAACTTCCTTAGTTAAATACAACTTAGCATCACATCCACACCGCACAGACTTACGTTCCCTAGGATGCTCAACATTAGCTTTCTTTCTAGGCTGATTGAAACCAGAACGATAACAAACAAAATCTCGTCTATACACACCTAAATTCTGACTTTCCGTAGACCGTGCTTTCCGAATCGAAAAACCATTCTTCCTAGCGAATGAACTATAATACTCAAATGCCTCATCATCGGTTCTGAAGATTTGACCAACATAAGGCATAAACACAGTATCATATTGTGATGCTGATATTGTTGATGTTGTTGTTGTTGTAGTTTCCATCTCGCTCTTAGCTACTTGGCAACTTGAGTCATCTCCTTCAACCTTAATATAGCATTTCCAATCACCACAAGGACATTGCTGACGCCGAATCCAGATATTATTCAACGGCTTCAACGCCATGATTAAGGAAGAAAAAAGGAAAACTTCACAAACGATTATGGATTGAGAAGAAGTATTGAGAAGACTGTAATCGAACCCATAGTCGAAATCAAACAACTTCAACTCTAATAAGAGTTCCCCAAAACAGATGCCGATTCAGAAACCCTAGAAAGACAACGACACTGTTTAATCTCGAACCCTTAGCTATCATCGGAGTAGTTTACCATTCCGGAGCTTACTGCAACGATGATCGAAAAATCCCTTTTAAGGAATCGGAATTATACAATCACGGTTCTAGCTTTGCTTGTCTCTTTTCCAACTCGAGTTTAACAGTCCCTTAAACTCCTGTTTCTCTCTCGCTTCTGGGACAAAATGGCTAAAACTGTCAAAACATTTCGGGCCTGTTAATCAATGTTTTGACGTATTTTAATCAATTATTGGATCATATATTTTAATAGATTTTGACATATTTTAAATTTAATGCCTAATCCACCGTTAATCATTTGCTAAATTAACCGTGAATTTGGTATTAGATTTAAAACACGTATGAGCAGCTTTTTAAGATCGTACATACAACTTCTCAAAAAGAAACTTTCATATAATTTTTACAACTTAAAAGCCAATTATTAAACAAGTGTTCTGTATTTCTAAATTTTGCATTTCATCTGAAGGAAAAAGCAGTAAGCAAAAAGAACTTAGGAAAGGATAAAATTAAACAGAATTCAGAAAAGGGCGTGAAGTTATTACATTGAACCAAGAACAAAAGCATTACTGTCTTCTCTGCTTTCTCTCTGTTTCTCTCTCTGCCTTTGCAATGAAAAAATTCATGATATTTAAGTCCACTCTCACCTTGATTCATATGCTCAACTCCGATTTTGATCTAAAACCCTACACACTTCTCTTCAGAAACCTGAATTCGCAACTAATCTGCCATTTACTCATAATCTCCATTTTCAGATGACCCATTTCCTCTCATTCCTGCACAGCAAACATAACATCTATAAGACCTTGTCCAAACCAGAAGAAACAACAAAAGTCTTACTAGGCTTCTAAATACTACTCAATCTCTCATTAAATTGGCTAGGTATTGATTTGGAATATGTTAGCTTTTCTTACCTGACAAATCATAACCAGCTCCACCCCATTCAGAAGTCCGGGCATGTGTCATGTGCATGCCCTGAGGTGGTTGCATTATGAAATGAGCTCCACCACCCAATGCACTACTAGTAACAGTATGATGTTCATCGTTTGGATTTCTTCCCGAAGATTCCATACCAGAATGGAAACCAAGCAAAGATTCTGTGCCAGGAGGTGAAGGCAACATCGTGTTTCCACTTCCAGAAGTATCATCTCCTTTCACACCATTTCTTCCATCTTTTTTTTTCTCAAGCTGAAACGTACCAAGAATCACCTGTAGGAGAAACCAAGCCAGGACAAAAATATTAATCTATCAAAATTGACAAAAGTAATCAAGGAATCACGTTTCTAAATTCGGATTAGCTTGTGCTATTAGTTTAGCAAATGAGGAAGCCACAGGCCAAACTTGATATTCATTGGCAAATGTGTTTTTTAAATGTGTGTAAAATAAACTTTGAGACAAGAGGAAAGATACCTGGACTGGACCAGCTGCCTTTAGAAGTCCCCCAACTCCTCCACCGAAGATCTGACCATCTGAACTAGATAAACAAACGCTAAGGCCACCAGTTTTACCACCGTGCTCGCCCCGAATATAAGACCCACTCAATGATAGGATTTCATACTGACCCTGAATAAAAGTTTGTAATTCTGAAGCAAGTTGATGATCATATGCAACTCTCAAGCATGTATGTCAGAAGTGAGTAAGATTCTTTAGCTATAACAGAAGTTTAATTGTAACAAACAGATATTTACTGCTTGAACGCATATTGTACTTAAAACAAGGGTTCTGAAACGAAAGCCAGGTGTAGTAAAAAAACTCAAAAGAAACCAATTTCATAAGCTCTAGATCTACCGTGAACAGAGATTAGTTCATCATCAGCTGAAAGAAGAAGATAATACGAAAGAAGCTTGAGGAACCAAATAGCCTTTCCACTCTCCAAAGAAAGGTAATTCAAGAACTAGTATATAGGGCATAGATACCACCAAGAGAATCACCTCATAAGATACACTGGTTCCTGATGCCAGGTGAGACAAGGATGCATTTGAAATGGAGCCAGATGCAGAAAGAATGCATAACTCATGCTTGCTTTGCTGGGCGTAAAGGATAATTTTCTGGGCCACATCCTATCAAATTAATCCACAAAGCACATAAGAAGACAGCTAGATCGATCTCATTTGTACGAGCACCAATGAAACAACAGAAAACCTCATCAAATAGTCCTACCAAACCTGAGTTCGACTGATACTAGATTGCTTTAAAACTTAACCAATAAGTTTGCAGTTTAACCAAACCATAATCTCAAAAGAAGGCCTTTAAAGTAGTATCATAGACAAAAATACTCACCTCACCAGGTGTTATATTAACAATGTGCGGAGTAAAACTTCGCCCGGTCTTCCCTGCAAGAACAAAAATTCTGTATGTTAAGTTCAAAAAAGACAACAGCAATAGGAGTGTTATACACTAGAAATTATTCTGGTAATCAATTGGTCTTACACACAGATATTAATCTTTAACATGATCACAGCAGTCATGTTCAAAAAACAAACAATTCAACAAAGAGCAGATCATTGTTATCTCTAGATATAAATGATCATTACCGCCACAAATTTAATGCAAACAAAAGTCACCAAATGAAGAGACAAATTCCAAAAACGATGCAATATTAGAAACTAGAATATATCAATTCTTCAAATGTATCCTCAATTCAAAGTTTATGCTCCTAGATGTTATGCATTTAGAAGCACAGAGAGTGTAGACTGTAGAGTATGAAAGCTATATACCAAAACTGGAATACTCAGTTCATCCCAAATTTTGTTTGCAAATTAACAGTAAGTGAAACAACGGATTTGGATAAATTTGCATAATTCACATAGAACTCAATGATTTAACGATTCCAGATCAAAATTTCAAAACGACATAAAATTTCCAACAACTCAATAAGAAAGCGAAAAGGGTACGCACCAACAGAGCCCAAAATGGATTTTCTCGAAGCAGATTTAGAAAAAGACGACGGTGTATTTCCGGCGGCGGCAGCAGCGGCTTGCTCTCTACGTTCTCTAGCAGACGAATTACTGGCAGAAGAAGCCAATTTCTTAGCGGCTAAAGCTTGTGCAGGAGTCTCATACTTTCTAGGACGACCTCTCTTCCTCTTAACCGGATCAATCGGAACCGTCACAGCAGAAGACGGAACAGAGAAAAGAGAAGAAGAACCATCGTTGGTTGATGAAAGCAAATTTCCATTGTTACCGGCCGAAGAAGTAGGCGGTGGTGGTGTGGTGGTGGGATTGTGATGAAAAGGATGAAAGTAAGGAGAAGAGAGGTGTTGCTGGTCTTGGTGGTGGTGGAGATGGTGGTGGTGCCTTTCGTTGGGTTCCATTCCTTTTTAGATAGAGAGAGCTTAACAAATTAAAATTGTATTCTTTTTTTTTTCTTAATTTTCTTTTTTTTTTAGTTTCTTTTAGGGTTTTATGCTTTTACCGATTTTTTTTTTTTTCTTTTTGGATAACAATAAAAGGAGATTATCGTGCTGTCGTCGTCTGAGTTTTGATGTGTTCTCAACCGTTGGATTTATCTTTTGACTTCCTTATCTTGACTTCTGTGCCTCTACGGATGCTTTTTATCTTTTTTATTCGGTTTACTTATCACTCAATTTTAGTAATTACTAATTATTAATATATATTCTATGAATGTCTAATATATATAAATGGATGGTTTCTGTGACCTACAAAAAATGGTTTTTAAAAAAAATTGTTAAAGTTTTGCATAGTCGTCTATCATAATTTGATGTATTAGAGATAAATAAAAATAAAAATACAATCTATACTTATATTATATATTAGCTACAAGTGAAAAAAAAACCCTTAAAATTCATCTCAATTGGAAAAGAGATATTGGAGAGAATAAAGATGATAACCTATAGCAATGACATGATAAAATAGAATATAATTAAAATTTATTTCGCATATATGATATATTCCCTCTGTTCTATAAAAACTGATTTTCTATATATATATATATATATATATATATATTTTGTTTCACAAAGTTTAATTTTTGAAATATTTAATACTTTTTCGCAAAATAATTCATTAAACTAATAATTACCTACAACAGTAAAAGAAAAACTTTCTTTGTTTAGGTACAAAACTAGTTATAGAATACAATTTCTTTTGTTTTCTTAATCTTTGTGCAAATTATAAAAAATCAAACTTCAAAGAACAGATGGAGTATGTGATTAGTAGCTTATTTTCCTTCACATTTTACATCATTTACATTATTTAATACTCATTCATTTTTGTTCTAGTATAGTATTTTGCATATTTTACATTTTAGAGTTTTAGATAGAATAAGTTGCATATTTTAGTCTAGTATTAATGTTAGGTTTGACTTGATCAATCAAAACTAGATCATAGGACTTTCATTGTCTGAGATGTGTTCGTTGAAATACTTGAAATACATTTTTATAAGTTTTTCTTCCATTGCCAATAAAAGTTGATGTTATAGTGATTAATGAACTGATTGAACTTGTTGTTCATGCTTATTGATCATATGGGCAAATGAGATTTTAGCTTGATCGAATGTTTGATAACGGAATAAATGTCATAATAGTGTTTTGATTTTGATGTGTGTTTGTATGCATAAATTGTTCTTATCTGTTTGACAAAAAAAAATGTTCTTATCTTGACATGATTTTGCATAATGTTTAGCATTTTAATTTCTTGATAGCTAATCACCCTAAATCATTGAACCACCTTGCATTCACATCTTAAGTGCTTAAAGCCTTTTCTTACCGAGCCAATTATTATTGATCATTTGCCCATTTGTGAGATTGCACCTGTTTATCAAGCAATGAATAGACACTTGAATCATATTCCGGCACTCTCTTCACAATCATTGCACTGAATGACTCTGTGAAAGTGTTTTTTACATCCTCACAACAGCTCCCTATCTTGTAAAAGGCCATGCACCAAGCTCTCGGGTTAGACCTCAAGACATCTTCATAGACACTTGAATCATATTCCGGCACTCTCTTCATTTTTTTAGTGTAGTTAGCCTCTTTGTAACTCCAAGTAAAGTTCTTCATTTGGTATTTCTTCCCATGCTTATCCTTCAGATTTGCATATATGTTTCTTACACACATCTTATACTCTATTATTGGTAATTATAATTCCACAAGAATAATTAAATCTTGCCAAAAAAACACTTTAAATAAGATAATGCAAAACTGAAACATCTTTATCAATCATCTTATAAAAAACAAAAGATGACTTACCTTTTTTCGATCCAAGACCAAAACAAATCCATCACCATCTCCCAACTGAATCACTTTTCAGTTTCCTCAAAAACCACAACCAATTTGTTGTGTTCTCAACTTGAATAACATCCTAAACAATTAGATAAATTGTATTATATGCATCACGACCTAATGCAACTAGAAGTTGTCCCTTCATCTTAGTTCTAAGAAAACACTCATTTACACCTATAAGAGGTCTACAAGTAGATTTCCACCATCTCTTGAGAATGGCAAAGCATACATATATCCTATTAAACACATATAGTCCATCCTTGTTTCTCAATTTCCCAAAATCCACAGTAGGATTAGGATTGAACAAATTTCGACACTGAAATATCTAAGCCTTTCAAGCTGTTCATTATAATCTCTCTCAATGCACTTTAAAACTTTGTTCCTAGCACATTGACACCAAGGCCTAGACACAATTATCCTCCATTTTTCTTTGAAAATGGTTTATATCTTCATTGGCATAAAATGGTTCTTCCCTAATCTTATCCACAAACAACCTAGCAATAACTAACACTTTTATCATCTCACATTCACCATTCTCAGTATATTTATACACAGAGTTTTAACTCTATATTCCTACTGCAAGTACACAGAGTAGTACTCTAGGGGTCGAATCCACGAAGACCAAGCTATTACACTATCAATTCTGAAACCAAATCAGAGCTAAGACCAAACTTAAGATTGTAAATCAAATCAAGGTCAAATAGAGACTAAACAATATGAAATCAATAACTAAAAACACCAAGCTTAGGGAATTCATTAGGGTGGTAAGGAAATTGAACTAGGGAACTATTCAGGGAACAATTTAAAGAGCAATCTCGACTCAAACATATATCATTAATGAACGGGTTTGATAAGTCCGCAATCAACCTTGACATCAACTTTCGCGGTCAAGGATTGATTGTTCACCTAAGGAGGATCTAATTCCTAACAAGCTTTTGGAATGTTAAGTAATTTCGAATCATAGACTAGTTAGCTACTCTAGCCTAAGCATTAAGATTATCCTTAAGTGGAGAACACATCAAACAATACCTATTTGTCCCTCATTCAATCATTCCCTAATAATCCTAGAAAACCCTAAACTTGATTTGAGAACTACTCAGACATAATTGAAAAACATAAATTCAAAGACATCATAGAAAGCATGAAAATTAATTGCAATTAAAGGTAAAGGTTTAGAAATCTTCTCCAATTGTGTAGAGATTCGAAATCCTCTCCTCAAACTCTAAGAACAAGGTCTGATAACGTAAAGTATAAAAAAAATGTATCTCAGAAAACGAGTTTAACCTAATTTAAATGACTAAACCAAGTTAGCACAAAAATAAGGAAATTCAAATTTGGGCTTCGTAGTATCGATGATCGATCGATCAAAATAATGATCGATCGATCAATTCTTCTTTGGTCGATCAATAAGGCATGAGGTCGATCTCAAGGTCGAGCGCTCCTTCTTCAGATTGTTGATCGATCGATCACAATGCATGAGGTCTATCAAATGGTCCAGCACATAAATATGGAGATGAGATGATCGATCGATCCAGTTGTGTGAAGTCGATCAAATGGCCGAGCACATACTCCTAGCCGATGATGGTGATCGATCGATCAATAGAATAATCGATCGATCCAGTGATTCTGCCAGAAATCTTCCAATTTAGCTTTAATCCTGCTCCGTGCACAATATCCAGATTATCCTTGTATTATACCTATAAAGACTCTAAAAACATAACAAAGACTCTGAAAAACATACGAATTAGTGAGCTAAAAACCTATAAAATGAGGTATATCATACATGTATGGACTTCACTTAAAATCCTAATCTAACAAATATTCGATTAGGCTTACATGAACAATATACTCGCCAACTACAATTCCCACTAACACATATAAACTCTAGCTTAGTTTTGTCATACCTATACTGTTTAATATTGCACCCAGACTTCAAAGCATCATCCACAACTGCTTCTTTATATGCTGCTTTGTTGAAGAACTTTTGGCCTAAGTACCAATTACCATCGCTATTTTCTCGTATTGGATGTCCTCTTCTTTTTTGAGTTTCTTCTCTCTCACTATCGCTTTCTGGGTTTACGTCTTGACGAACCGGCAGCTCCTCTGTGAAGGTGATAACCACTTCTTTGATGGCGAATTCTTCTTGCTCATGATTTTCTTCATCATTTGAATCTTCAGTAGACGACGTCGACAGAGAGGAGTTCGCTCTACATAGTCAATGATATACATTGAGTTTTGTCTTCGATATAAAATCTATGATTTTGATTTTGAAAGAAAGAAAACTAGGATTACGTTTCGAGTGAGAATAGAAGATAACTTGAGATTTTTTTCTTTCTTTTGATTTTGGTTTTCAGAACAAAAAGGGCTTAGGTAACATGTAATCAGGTATTAAATTGGTTAAATCCTAAAATTTTGGTTAACTTTTGAGTTAACATATTAATTGGTCTATAATAACCATGTTACGGCTCGTGTGCAATTTTTAACTCAACTCTGATATTAGGTGACTTAAGATATTTAACTTTTGATTTAGGTGAAATAAGGAATTAAAATTTCATATTAGATGGATCTAAAATTACCTCCAAGATGTGAGTGTTATTGGTGCTATATAAAACTTAAGAGAAAAGAGATGGAGAACCTTTTTTTTCCCGTAAAAAAGTTTATTAGATAAAGTGGCACAAAAGCCAAGTTGATAGATTACAACAAAGAGAACTAGGCTTTTTAAAATCAACAAGTGAGTGATATGTATGCATTTTAGCCCATTTTAAGAGCATCATCTAGCATACTTTACATCCATATTCATGCCATTCTCATCATTTTATAGTCCTTTTAGGTTCATATTACATGCTTTGCATTTGCATTGCATACATATGCATATGAAGTGTTTTTAGGTACTTTGAAGCATATTTCGGAGCGTTTTGGATGTGAGCACCATCATGGATTAGATTTGAGGGATGAGCACAACAAAAAAAGCAGCTCAAGGTCCCATTTAGCTCAGCTCGTGATGGCCACTCGCTCTTATTTGGCCGAGTTGCACCTATATAGCCCAGAAACGTCAAACCAAAGCACCAGAAGCTGCTTTTGAGGATTTTCGAGTGAGCTCGCCCCTTGAGCTCGCCATAAGGGGCGAGTTGACCCTCACACAATCATCTTAAGGCCCCATTTAGCTCAGCTCGTGATGCCACTCACCCTCATTTGGCCGAGTTGCACCCAAATGGCCAAGAAACATCAAACTGAAGCACCATAAGCTGTTTCTGAGGATTTTGAAGTGAGCTCGCCCCTTGAGCTCGCCATAAGGGGTCGAGTTGACCTACATACAACCTCTAACTGGCCCTCATGACTCGCCCAACATGGTGAGTGTCGAGGTTTTTGGCTAGAAAAGTGCTACTCGCCCTCACAGCTCGCCATCCATGGCCGAGTGGACCATTTCCCGAACTTTGACCATTTTTTATGTTGATTTTAATTTAAGCTTTTTGTAAGTGGGCTATAAATACCCCTTTTAGACCCACAAACAAGGGATCCACATTTTTTGCCTCTTTTTTTCTTGAGAAACACCACAAAACTCTCTCTACTTTTGTAATCAAATCTATAATTTAATTTCAAGTATTTGGCTTTGATTTTTATATCATTCGTCTTAGTTTTCTTTGCTCTTTAAGATTCATGCACTTGTTTTATTTTCTGGGTTTGTGTTCTTGGTGACAAAAATCTAGTTGATCTCTTAGGGTGAGTAAGGCAGAAGGATAGATCTAGGTTCAATCATGTTTTTCTGTCTTGTTTAGGTTGTTATTTCCATAGATCTAGTTAGTCTAAGTGTTCTTCATGCCTATTTCAACCTGATCAATTGGAATTTGATGTGTTGCATTCTCTGCCCGAAAGGTGTTCGATGAATTGCTTGGCTTAGCTTAGATTAAGATTTAGCTTATCTATCCCAAGAGATTGGTAGTTTAGAGAGCTGGGTTTGATAATTAGGATTGATTCTTCATTTCAATCTGAGTGTGTAATCACCAAAGAGATTTAGGTTAGGTCACACTTGGATTGAGATTTCATGATCATGAGAATGGCTTGATTATTATGTCTTGAATCCTAGGCCTTAGATCTGCTTAATAGTTTGTTAGATAAGTGCTTAAGAATCATGACTGAGCTGAAATCTATGATCTTTTCTTCCTCATGAACCCAATTTCATCTTGTATTGCATTCTTGTTTTGTGCTCTGTTTTTAGTCTATTTCTCTGTTTTGCTTATGCTCTGTTTTTATGTTTATACTTTGTTCTGTTTTGTTGCTCTGTTTTGCCTGTTCTGATTTTGTGACAATTTCTTGAATAGATTTGCTTGAATCAGAGTTGATTTTTCATATCCTTAGTGTTAGCAGCCACTATTGGTTCGATCCCCTTTATGCTACAGGGATTTGACTAACAAGGCTAAAAACCTTGTTATCAAATTGGCGTTGTTGCCAAATTAGTGTTTTGTTTGCTACATTTTGGATCTTAAGCTTTCTGAGATCAAGTTCCTTTTTTTGTTACTTCTTAGCTTGTGGTTCTTTATGTGTTTCAGGTACACATTAGCTCACCCTGCCTCTCAGGACGCGTTTGTAGAGAAGATTCTGCCTTCCGATCCAATTACTGCATAAAAAGCAGTGCTCGAGTCAAGAACGTGGAGATAAGCACCAGGAATCAAACGAGTCAAGTTAAGCTAATTCTGGAACAATGCGGCTGCACTCGCCACTCCCACTCGCCGGTGTGCTGGGTGAGCTCAGCCTAACTCGCAATGAGAAGGGCGAGTTCAGCCCCAAAGGTACCAAACTCCAACTTTTTCTTTCTTCCACAATTGCATTTGTATTACTTTGCTGGTCTAGAATTCTTTTTCAAGCTTCTATACACACAGGGACTGTGTGATTTAAGTTTGAGAGAGGTTTCTAGAGGATATTGACTATGATTTTGTGTTCTTAGTTTGTTTTCCATGCATTGCATACATACTGTAAAAATCCATTAAGATTTTTCATTTTTGATCATGCAAACATATAAGACATAGAAAAGCACAAAAAAAAATTTGGTAAACTTTTTCAAAAACAAAAAAAATAGAATGTTCATGCATTGCATTTAGAATTGAGTCTAGCTGCATTTGTTGGGAATCATCTTGCTGAGAATAGGCATTCTTGCTAGGTTGTTGGCTAGTAACCATAGTGAACTTAGTGGTTTGTTGATCTCTCTTTGTAGAAAGCGTATAGGTGAATCGTTTGCCTTGGAGAACTTTGCTTGTGTTTGTGTCTTAAAGGAATTAGGCTTGTTTCCTTCTAATTTGGGCATTAAACCGCTGAACTAAGGCCTTTAGATTCATTGAACGTTTTCCTTGTCTGAGCTTGCGTGGCTAATAACTAAAAGTGATAATTCTGCAATTGCAACTCATTCTATAATGCTTAAGGTGAGTGGGAACTGTGCGTAAACCTGTACTTTCTCGTGTCTCACTGAAACCACGGAGAGTAAAACATGAAGCAATCCTTTCATTGGTGTGGATCCTCAAAAAGGAAGTGAAGCAGACCAATGGATGAGTTGCGGATTCAAAGACCATGAGTTTGTGCCTAAACTGAACAAATAAATGAATTAACAAGTGTGCTTAACTGAATCTATTCCATGCCAAGTTCAGAAGGTTCTTTGATCTAAAGTCCCTCTTGAAGCATTCACCTCTAGAAATAAGGATTCAAGTCTGCATTCTTAGAGATCAACATATGCATTAGGGATTTGAGGTTAGATCTAAGCTTGTATGCAAGTATATGGTGATAGTCATAATAGAACATTGGTTCACTTGTGGATTACAGATTTCGATCTAATGAGTTGCTTGTTTAAGGTGAGTTGTTCCTTGTGTCTTCAACCTCTTTTCTTTCTTAATCTGATGCACTTGCTTGAGGGTAAGCAAGGACTAAGTTTGGGGGAGTTGATATGTATGCATTTTAGCCCATTTTAAGAGCATCATCTAGCATACTTTACATCCATATTCATGCCATTCTCATCATTTTATAGTCCTTTTAGGTTCATATTACATGCTTTGCATTTGCATTGCATAAATATGCATATGAAGTGTTTTTAGGTACTTTGAAGCATATTTCAGAGCGTTTTGGATGTGAGCACCATCATGGATTGGATTAGAGGGATGAGCACAACAAAAGAAGCAGCTAAAGGTCCCATTTAGCTCAGCTCGTGATGGCCACTCACCCTTATTTGGCTGAGTTGCACCTAAATAGCCCAGAAACGTCAAACCAAAGCACTAGAAGCTGTTTTTGAGGATTTTCGAGTGAGCTCGCCCCTTGAGCGCGCCATAAGAGGTGATTTGACCCTCACACAATCATCTTAAGGCCCCATTTAGCTCAGCTCGTGATGCCACTCACCCTCATTTGGCCGAGTTGCACCCAAATGGCCCAGAAACATCAAACCGAAACACCATAAGCTGTTTCTGAGGATTTTGAAGTGAGCTCGCCCCTTGAGCTCGCCATAAGGGGTTGAGTTAACCTATATACAACCTTTAACTCGCCCTCATGACTTGCCCAACATGGTGAGTGTTGAGGTTTTCGGCTGGAAAAGTGCTACTCGCCCTCACAGCTCGCCATACATGGCCGAGTGGACCATTTCCCAAAATTTGACCATTTTTTATGTTGATTTTAATTTTAGGTTTTTGTAAGTGGGATAGAAATACCCCTTTTAAACCCAAAAACAAGGGATCCACATTTTTGCCTCTTTTGTTCTTGAGAAACACCACAAAACTTTTGTAATCAGATCAATGGTTTAATTTCTAGTATTTGACTTTGATTTTTATATCATTCTTCTTATTTTTCTTTGCTCTTTAAGATTCATGCACTTATTTTATTTTATGGGTTTGTGTTCTTGGTGACAAAAATCTAGTTGATCTCTTAGTGTGAGTGAGGTAGAAGGATAGATCTAGGTTCAATCATGCTTTTATTAGGTTGTTATTTCCATAGATCTAGTTAGTCTAAGTTTTCTTCATGCCTATTTTAACATGATCAATTGGAATTTAATGTGTTGCATTCTCTGCCCGAAAGGTGTTCGATGAATTGCTTGGCTTAGCTTAGATTAAGATTTAGCTTATCTATCCCAAGAGATTGGTAGTTTAGAGAGCTGGGTTGGCTAATTAGGATTGATTCTTCATGCCAATCTGAGTGTGTAATCACCAAAGAGATTTTGGTTAGGTCACACTTGGATTGAGATGTCATGATCATGAGAATGGCTTGATTGTTATGTTCTTGAATCCTAGGCCTTAGATCTGCTTAATAGTTTATTAAATGAGTGCTTGAGAACCATGATTAAGCTAGAATCTATGATCCTTTCTTCCTCGTGAACCCAATTTCATCTTGTATTGCATTCTTGTTTTGTGCTCTGTTTTTAGTCTATTTCTTTGTTTTGCTTATGCTCTGTTTTTATGCTTATGCTCTGTTTGTTCTGTTTTGTTACTCTGTTTTGCCTGTTCTGATTTTGTGACAATTTCTTGAATAGATTTTCTTGAATCAGAATTGCTTTTCCATATCCTTAGTGTTAGCAGCCACTATTGGTTCGACACCCTTTATGTTATAGGGATTTGACTAACAAGGCTAGAAACCTTGTTATCAGTGAGGCCCATTAAAGTAAACAAACGTGTCACCAAAGATGTGTTCCGTTAAGCTGAACGCCGACACACCTTCAACGAAGCTTCGTCGGAATAGTTAGCCGGTAATTTCACTTCCAGGTCATCAAATAGGAGTCGATTTCCTCTACCAATTTCTTCATAACTGTTGAATTTAAATATACTCCGGCGTTGAAAATCATCTGTGAAAACCAACTCAGGCAACTCCGATTTAGCAGAGATTTACTGCTCCAAAAGTTAGCTAAATTCACAGCAAACCATAATCACCAACAACCTTGATGGAAATTGACAAACTAATATATAGATGGGATCTAAAAACTGGGTGAATCACTAGAAATACGACTACGAGATCTAGGTGGTGAGGATCAAACTTTATTAAAGACAAAACTAAAAAGGAAGAAGCAAACACTCAAACAACAAAGAAAGAAACCGAAATAACATTGGAAATAAAAGCTCGGCTAATCCGAGGAGGTTGTCCACGCGATCAAAAAAGGAGAAACGATAGAGAGTCAGAGATATACGGGCGAAGCAGATAAAGTAGCCTGAAGGTAGATAGTAGATTGAAACTCACAAAAACGAGGAGAAAGATCCAAGAGATCGATCGGTTAGATCTGACATGCAACAAAGATGGAAAGGGAAGATGAAAGGGAACAAAAATAAAATAGAATGAAGAGAGCAAAGCAAGGACGAGACCGACGCTGGTGCTGTGGAAGCCACCGCTCGCTGAGAGAATTCTCTTTTTTTGGGGTTAATTTACCTTATTTTCTTCTTTACTGTTAGGTTTTGACAATGAAGAACTTTACATTATAGTCTTTTAACATAATTATTTATTTTCTCCCTTCTCTTATATATTTATTTTTCATTTTGACAGTTGATGGTACTAGAGAGTTACTTGATTGGAGATCTTTTTTTCGATAAAGAACTTGATTGGTGATCTTCGTTGGTCAATATAAAATTGGTCCAAGTAGGACATATTCAGCTTGAGATAATATTGAGTTATCATCATCTCGATAGGACTAGTCTGTGGCACAAGCAATCTAAGCCAAAGATTATGATTCAAATATTATCTGAATAAAATCGAACACCCAAAATTGCGTCTATCTACGAAATTCTGATTGATTTTGAAAGTTATATCAACTACTCAGAAAATAATCGATTATTAATCAGCAATCTTTTACTGGTTATATTGCATATTTAACTAGGTAAGATATTTAGCATTTTCGATATTGGGTCTTTATCTTAAAATTATGGCTGGTCTACATCAAATATTGTTCATAAAGTATTTTCAAAATCGTGTAAACAATGATTCGTAAGTGAAATTGGAATAAACTATGGAGGTGACTAATTCATTGTGTTGATAAAATATAATGAGGCCATGTTGGTTGGTATTGGCTGTTAAATATCATTGTCAGTTGTAACTCAATGATCATATTCCATTGACCAGGTCTCGTTTGGAACAATATGTGAAAGGTGGAGCCGGGCCCAACGGAAAATAAGCTTTATTTCAAAATTTCACATACTATAAAATATGTTCAATGCCATTAGATATGACGGATTTGGCTTTCATCAGTTTAACATCAAATCTTAATTAACCATAAACATTCATACAATAATTATCATTCTCAGCAGCATTTTCGAACTATTTGGTTATACATACTCCAATTCTGGACGAATTTTTATTCTCAACTATCTGTTCAAATGGAAGATATTTGTCTGAAATCCGATCAAAACAACCCTTTCAAGCGGATTCCAGACAGATTATTTTTTCGAACATTGTTTGATTGTTTGTATTTGTAATGTAAATAACTAACAATTACATCATAAAACCATTATTCAACATGTAAACAGAATTTTTGAGGTGGATCACTCTTGAAAGTTTTTATGGATTTGGACATTTTTTGGTTTTTCAAACTGATAAAGTTACATATTTATACAAAATATTAAATCTTAATCTTGTAATCACGCGAGCCTAAGTGCTACCGTTTTTTTTTTTATCTTCGTAAAATCGTTTTTATAACTTCAGAAAAAAAAAGTCTAAATTTGTAAACAATGTTCTTTTTCAAAAAGAAAATGTGTGTTTTTAAGTAATTGATCCAAATGATAAACTAAAACACCATTTGTGTTACTTGAGAGACTTGTTCAAACTTCATTTCTAAAACAAGAATGATTGCAATAAAAGAATAAACTAAACCACCATTTCTAACTTAATTGAAGTCAATGTAAAATAAAAAAGGGGAAACAATGCATAGTATAATTATACTTGGTCAAGGTTGGATGAAAGTCAAACTCGGAATGCCAAAATCAGCGAGTAGAATGATTCAAGTATATTATATAATAATGTACTACTTAAATACTATATAAGGCAAGTGGTGGACTATGGAGTGCATTTATAAGTTTGCATATTGAAACACAAAAAACCACAAAACACGATCTAGCAGAAGCCAAAAGAAAACACAAAGACAAAAGAGAGAGAGAATGGAGGTTGCTAACGTGGAACGAGCCATCGGAACACAAGACGGGTCGCCGGAAAAGAAGAAGGAGAAATCGCATAAGCATAGAGGAATATTCCATCTTCATCATCACTCAAAAGATGAGAAAGAGGAAAAGGAAAATAAGAAAAAAGGATCAAAAAGAGAGAAAATAGCTAAAGCAATGGTTGGTTTAGGAGCCAAGCTTAAGCATCCGCGCCATGGTGGAAAAACCCAAGAAGAAGGAGCTGAGGAGGAAGAAGGCGAAGGCGAAGAAGAGGAAGAGGAGGAGGAGGAGGAGGAGGAAGAAGAAGGAGATGATGGTGGGGATGAAGAAGAGGGAGGCAAATTTAGTGCTTTCATTTCAATGATTGCTGAAGCCTTCGAAGAATAATTTTTTTCAAATTGTGAATAATTCATTTTTTTTATTTTGTTTGTTAATCAAATTGAACATTTGTTTCTTTTTAAAACTTTCAAAATAGGATGGTGTATTATAAAATTGTAAATGGTTACATATATGATCTTTGATTTGTATTTGTAAAGGTAATTCAGATATGAAAGTCATGTTGATTTTAGTTCTGTGTATTAAAGAAGTATATAACTGCATAATTGCAAAACTAAAACATTGTTTCTTTAGTTCACAAGATATAAGGTGGAAAGTCAAATTTTTATTTTTGGGTATCAAAACATCAGATTTCCGATCTGATCCTTTCGTTGACAAAATATATTTAAATTAATTATACAACTACATAATTAATTATAAGAAAAAAGTATTTAAAGAAATCCTAATTTTTCATTCTAGTGGCAATTTGTACAAATTATCTGGCTAAGTTTAAAATTATTTTTTCAAAGAAAGAAAAATCTAAAATACCATTTGTTCAACTTTAAATTGTAATTCAGTAAATCTTACAACAACATAAAACAGTTGACCAAATTATTGTGCATTTGCAATGATTATTTTGGATTGAATTTTGGATGTATCAATATCCAAGTAGGTTTTTAAAAAGGTCATTATCATGAACTATTATTCTAGCTTAACAAAGGATTCATATTGCCAACGATAGCCTACATTGAGAAGTTTTTCTCTCTTGGACACTCCTTTCAAGAGAAGGTTTTACCCAGCGTTCCTTACTGTTTACGGTATGCAAAACTTTTAAACTTTTAACGTAATGAAACAATTTTGAAAAAGCACCTATTTTTGGTAATTTCTTTCATGAGATTCTTCCAGGAAAGGACTCAAATGAAGATGATTCCGACCTGAAATATCAATCCTGGGATGCGTTTCTGGATGTTATTGCAATGGTTCACCGTCATGACCAGGTTGAGATTGTATTCTGGTGATTTTCCTTGCTTTTTGCAGAGATTCTCGTTAGCCCTTTTGGTATGATCAAAAGAAATTCAGTCCTTGTGGCTAAAAAATTGATCTTCAAACATTGGGAAGAAAAGTGAATCCACAAACTTCTCTCTGTGAAAACAAGAGACACTTTTGAAGGTCAAACATGAGTCATAGAATAACCTACAAAGAAAAAGGGAAGTACCAGGCTAGGTCACCTTCATCACCTAAGCTTCGAGTATTAAGAGCTAAAGTTCCCAGGTTTGACAACACATAGCAAACAAACAAGCTGAAACTCACCCTAATGGGTAGATTAACAAATCCAAAGGTTCAAAGAATGTGGTCTCTTATCCTACTTCTTTCGGAGTATTGGAGGCTCCATAGCAAACCTGTTGGGGCAGATCTTGGAGATGGAAAATTCCAGTTCATCTTTGCGGAAGAGAAGGATCTGAAAAAGGTGTTAGATAATCAACCGTATCACTTCGAAGATCTTATGGTTATTCTACAAAGGGGGAAAGCCACTACTGAGAAGACTTTCCCCTCACGAATCCCATTCTGGATCACAGTGGAAGGCATCCCACCACATCTCTGGTCAGTTGAAACACTTCGTAGAATCGGGCAGGAAATAGGCACGTTTGAGGAAGCTGATATAACCTCAACTCAAGCTCGCATGAAGGTAACAATCAATGGCCTCATCCCTTTGGTCATGAAGTCTATAGTGGAGTTTGCTGATGGATCCGAAGTTGAGGCAACACTCATATACAAAAAGCTTATAAACCATTATTATAAGTGTGGATCACTAACACACCTTAACAGAGATTGTAATAGCTCAAGGAATCCTGAAAATCCAGCAAACCTTGGAACTGACACAAGGAAGCTATTCAACGAGAGAATCCAATCAGAACATGACTTAATAAGAAAGGCTACCTTTAGCTATGAAACTCGAGGGAGCAGAGATACAAACCATTACTCCTCAAGGAATAATTGGAAGAGGTATGAGTATGCACGAAGACGCTACTTGGAACATTACCATCAGAATTCACACAGTAGGCAGAACCCCCATTCTGACAAGGTTATGGAAAACTCGTATAACAGACGAGGAGAATTTAACACAAAGCAACACCCGAGCCAGAGATGGGAACCTGTCACCAAGGAGAAAACACCAGTACAACTCATACTTACAGGCGTAGAAAACAATAGTGGTGGAAAGGGGCCAAACCAAGGGAGTAATAACTCAAACAAAGATTTGAGAAACCACAGAGACACACTAACCCGAGAAGTTATTTATGGATCCGAAGGAAGAGGTAGAAGACCTCCCCTTGAAAGAGGAGAGACAAGTAACACACAAGAGATCATAAAGGATTCACTGGAGAAAGCAATCTCGGATATTAATGGTGTTATGCTCCAATACTCCTCATGCCCTAACCCGGTGGAAAGCGCTGCCAGAAAAGAAAGATTTAGACAGGCAGCTGAGGAAGGACGCATTGAGAGAAATGCTTTAAGAAGCATTAAAGAGAAGACGAGGCAATGTGATGATGTAACGGAGATCCCTGTTTTAGAACATACAAAAAGGATCCCAATAACTCAGAGGTTGGGGCCTCGAATCCCAACTGAGCTCCCACAAAAACGAGATAGAAAGCATGGCGAGAGAAGGAAACCAGGAAGGCCACCAATGAACCGAAAACAAATGGCTAGTCCTCTTCTATCAATGGGAGGAACTCTAAAAAAACAAAGAATTATCCAATCAACTCCGACCCCACGAAGACGGCTGAACTTGGATCATGCTGAAGATGGTAACAGTGAATTATACACAGTCCAAGTCTTGCAAGGATCACCAAGCTACAGAAGGGGACCTAATTTATCTCAAAATCAGAGAGTACTACCTACATGACAAGATGAAGAGAATGAAATAACCAATCAGACCTCAAACTGGGCGGATTTTCACGATCTGCAAAGTCATATTCCTTGACTATAGGCAGTTGGAACTATCAAGGGTTGAGGAACCCCGTGACAGTCCAACAGATAAAGGATTTACAAAAGAAAGTAAATCCTAATATATTGTTCCTCACAGAAACAAAGAATCCAGACGAATGCGTTCTCAGAACTCTAGCACAATTTTGATTTGATCACAGCTTCCTAGTACCACCAGCTAGCCCAGGGTCAGGCGGAGTAGCTCTCATGTGGACACAGGGCACAGAAATCCAAATTCTAGAAGCTAATTCCAATTATATAGATACTAGAGTTACAGCTGGAGGAGAGAGTTTTAATGCAACATTTGTATACGGAGAACCAGACCAGTCCAAGAGAAAACTAATATGGGAAAAACTAAAGGCAAGTTCAGACATAAGGGATGATTACTGGTACCTCACAAGAGATTTCAACAAAATCAGTAACAACACCGAGAAAAAAGGAGGCCCTAGACGAAATGAGAGCTCCTTTATTGATTTCAGGTCCTTTTTATCAGAATGCGATCTCTTCGATCTGAAGCACACTGGTAATAATTTGTCATGGAGGGGAGTAAGATATAACTACACCGTATGGTGCAGATTGGATAGAGCCTTAGCTAATAGCAAATGGGTGGAAAGATACCTTGATGGAAGATGTGAGTACTTACCCTTTGGTGGGTCTGATCATAGACCAATCATCTCTCACTTCAGCAACATGCGGAAAAGGAAAAAAAGGATCTTTTGTTATGACTGCATGCTGAGAAATAATGGAGAAGTTAGGGAGCTGATTGCAGAAACCTGGAATAAATATGATGATAAAACGGCTGAGCAAAAGCTAGCTATGTGTAGATCGGCATTAATCCATTGACACTGAGAAAAGGATAGAAACAGCAAGCATGAAATTGAAAGACTTACAACTGAGATAGAAAAAGCAATGACAAACCTGGTAACCGAGGAGAGTATGCTCACAAAACTAAATGCCGATTTGAAAAAAGTATACAAAGCAGAGGAAGAGTTTTAGAGGCAGAGGAGCCGACAACAATGGCTAGGCCTAGGAGATAAGAATACAGGATATTTTCATGCAAAAACCAGAGGGAGAAAGGTTATAAATAATTTCACAGTGCTAGAAGATGGGAATAACCAACCAATTTACAATGAGACAGACATTATCCAGAAGATTTCCACTTATTTCAAGAAATTGTATTCAACTGAGTCAAGTAACCAATACATGATGAGGCAACATATACACGAAGCCTTAGAGCCAAATATAACACATGAATAGAGTGATAAGCTAAGTGTTATCCCCTCCAGCAACGAGATACGCAAGGCTGTGTTCTCAATCCATCCGGATAAGGCACCAGGTCCGTATGGATTCTCAGCTGAGTTTTTCCAATCTCATTGGAACACAGTTAGACATTGTTTATCTCAGGAAATCAAAGATTTCTTTTTGTCTGGCGAAATGCCAAGAGCCCTAAACGCAACAAACATAAGACTCATCCCTAAGACTCAAAATCCTAAGAAGGTTGTGGATTACCGACCGATTGCGCTGTGCAATGTTCTCTACAAATTTATCTCAAAGGTAATCACAAACAGACTTAAAAAGCTACTGCTAGTTTTGATCTCGGTAAACCAATAGGCATTTGTAGCGGGAAGAGCTATCCTAGATAATGTCCTGATCACCCATGAAGCACTACATTACCTAAAGCGTTTAAATGCAACTAAAACAAGGTTTTATGGCGGTAAAGACTGACATGACAAAAGCATACGATAGACTAGAGTGGGGATTTATTGAAAAAGTGTTACAAAGATTTGGCTTTCCACAGGTCTTTGTTAAATGGATCATGCAATGTGTCACTACAGTGTCATATTCATTTTTATTCAATGGGGAGGTGAAAGGAAAGGTAATACCTATGAGAGGACTGAGACAGGGCGACCCAAGTTCACCGTATATCTTCATTATGTGCAGCAAAATCCTATCAGGTATGTGTAGAGTAGCTTAAGACAGAAGAAAGCTAATTAGAATTAAAGTTGCCGAGAAAAGTCTGCGAATAAATCACCTCTTATTCGCGGATGATACGATGTTCTTCTATAGAGTCTCACCCCAAAACTGCAATGCCTAAAGAGAAACACTTGAGACTTATGAACAAATTTCTGGACAGAAGATTAACAAGACAAAATCATCAATAACGTTTTCCAGAAAATCAACTGCAGCAACCAAGAGAAGGTTCAAACACCAATTAGGGATTCTAAGAGAAGGAGGAACAAGTAAATACCTGGGACTTCCGGAGTCTTTTGGAAGGAGGAAATCCGAGGTATTTACTTCAATCGTGGACATGATCAGACAGAAGACGGTCAGCTGGTCAAATCGATATCTTTCCCAAGCATGGAAAGAGATTATGCTGAAAAGTGTGCTACAAGCCCTCCCAACCTACTCCATGTCATGTTTCTTGCTACCTAGATCAGTATGCAGGAAAATTCAATCACAATCCACCCATTTCTAGTGGGATAAAAACTCGGATAAGAAAGGAATGTGCTGGGTAGCATGGAAAGAGCTAACAAAAACAAAACAGATGGGAGGACTAGGCTTTAGGGATGTGGAAAATTTTAATCAAGCCTTGCTAGGGAAATTGAGCTGGAGAATCCTAACAAATCCAAAGAGCCTCATGGCACAAGTATTGTTTGGGAAGTATTGTGTAGATAAAGATTTCCTAAAGTTCAACCTAAACAAAACTGTTCTCATGGGTGGAGGAGCATTTTACAAAGGAGAAATCTACTGACCAATAATATAGGTTGGGCTGTGGGACGTGGGAGAGCAATTAATATATGGAACGAGCCCTGGCTCAACACACCTAAGCCAAGCCAACCAATAGGCCCAGCGACTAAAGGTTCTCAACACACCTAATGACCTCTTGAACCCAAACTCTGCATCATGGAACAGGCAACTAGTGAGTACCTTATTGCCACACCACGAGAAGGAAATTTACCGCATCAAACCAAGCAAATCAAATCAGGAAGATAAAAGGGTTTGGATCCACACAAAGAATGGCGAGAATTCAATCAGGTTATTTTGTAGCAAGAAACAATCAAGAACCTAACACAACAAACGAAGGTAACCTTGAGGTGAATTGGAGGAAAGAGATTTGGAATATTGTTATAGCACCAAAGATCAAGACTTTCCTCTGGCGTGCCCTGAAGAATGCAATACCAAATGGAGAAGCTCTGCGATCTCGAAACATATAAATAAATGGGAATTGTAAACGGTGTGGAATCCCGAGACTATACAACACCTCCTCTTCACGTGTGCTTATCCGTCCTAAGTATGGGACCTAGCACCGATAGAAAGAACAATAAGGTTAGCAACGATAAACAACACAATGGAAGGGTTGCGAATCATAAGAGAGCTAAAGGTACTACCACCAATGGGAATAGGAGAAGCTAATCTATATTCATGGATCTGTTGGAATCTATGGATCTCACGAAATCAACTAAGCTTTGAACAAATGATTTTCTGTGATCTGAGACAATCACAAAAGCAATCAAGGAGGAAAAATAGTGGCAGGAAGCAAAGCTATCACATACAAATCAATTGAATCCAGACATGAATCCAATTTCATCGGAATTGGAACAATCATAAGATACACTTAGATCTGAATTGGTCATATCTCCTAATGTTATTACCTGTAAAACAGATGCTGCGTGGTGCCATCAACGCCAAATCGCAGGATTAGGAAGAATTTGGATGGGAGAAATTATAGAAGGAAGCATGAAGAAGGCAGAGGTTGAGATGAATGTCCTAAGCCCACTCTGTGTAGAAAGCTTAAGCTTGAGAGCAGCTGTCCTTTAAGCCTTGGAGAAAAACTGGAGAAACGTCACTTTCAAATCTGACTGCTTAATTTTAGTTCAAGCAATCAATTCACACAATTACCCATCAGAGATTTATGGTATTTGCTCTGATATTTCGTATGCCTCTACTTGTTTTGTGGTTTTCAATCTCCGATACATAAGAAGAGGAGAAAATAGAGTTGCAGATGAGTTGGCGAGGAAAGTCAATGCTCTTGTAGAAACCAATTATATTTGTTTATTTTCAATTTCTTAAATATGATTGGTACCTACAAAAGTATTATGCTCAATAAAAAACTTTACCAATCAAGGCCAATATGTCATTGTCAAATGTGGAGCAATGTCATTTATAGTTTTACTCCTAGCTTGACTTGTTTTGGCCTCTTGTAGTTTTACTTGTCATGAAATTGGGCATAAGTGAATTGGCCCAATTAGTCGTACCTGAGTGAAGTAGTCTTTCTAAATCAGAGATTCCATCAATAAGGGCTCCGGTTGAATTTGGTTCCTCTCGTGAACCCTAAATATTCCAACCTACTAAACCGACTAGGTAACATCAGTGATCTTCACAACTCAGTTCTGGTTAAGCAAAAGAGTCAGACTAGGTTTCATGAGAAATAACATACTAAGATTACGACACAACTTGGAGCCAGCAGATTTACATGGTACACTACACCACGAAAGAGTTTACTCTTGAAAGAACAAACATAGAGAAAGAGATAAATAGAACAAAACTAAAAAGTAAATAAGAGTTACTTTGCTTCTTCAACAAGCAACTAAACCAAAACACAGTAACTTCAAGACTCCTACTACTACTACTTTCTTCTTCTGCTGCTGCTTCATTTTCCTTGTGCCACACTCTTTCAATTCCCATCATCTGACGATTTCAAGTAAAGGGTTTCTCCACCATCTCCTGAGCTTCCTCCTCTGCCTTCGCCACTTCCCATTTCCGGCTTCCCACGGCCGAATTCATGAAACCCACCAGCCTCTCCCTGAAGGATATGGAGACCACTGCTTCCTCCTCCGCTGCTTGAGCTCATCCCTAGCTGGCTATGGTGCAATTGCTGATGCTGAAGCGTTGCATAAGGCTGTTGCTGTTGCTGCTGCTGCTGAGCATACAACATTGAAGATCTTGCAGCCATTAGAGATTGCTGAGTCATCTGCTGCTGTTGAGTCGCTTGTTGCTGCTGCAAATAGTGTGACCCTCCTTCTCCCTGAATCAACCCACCACCAGCAGATCCATACTGACATATAACCCAACAAACCCCATGAGTTCCACACTTCACACAAAAATTTTGAAAATGACCTCACTTTAACTGTTTATTACCTGGCTATGAACATTAGGAGGTTGAGGCTGAGAATCTGCAATTGCAGCTAAGTACATTAAGTTGCGTTGAAGCCTTGCCTGATTCCTGTAACATCAAGTTCATCATTGTTATCATCATTTCCTAGTACTCAACCAGTAAAAAAGAAAGAGATATGTTCCTCTTACTCTGCGCATTCACTGAGCTTTCCAGAGTTTTGAGACTCAACTATCTTCAGAATCAATGATTTGTTCTCGTCCAAGTACTACAGATTAACAATATCATCATTTTCATTAATCAGTATAATGGTACAAGTTGTTCTTTATCTTTCCTGGAATAAAGACACACAGAATACTCTCAAGGAGACCCCAGTACTTAGATTCCTACTTATCAAGAGACAAAAATATTGAAACAACTCAAAAGTGTATGAAAGATTTTCTTCGAAAAGATTTGAGGACCACAAAACTGAAATTAGGACCAGATGTCTCTCGGACCACAAAGTATATCTGGTCATGTAAGCAATAAAAGTAACACTTGGACTAGAAACACACCTAGATCTAATGATAACAAATCTAATAGGACCACCACCACATTAAACATAAATGGGTTTGTAGTTTTTGCCATCAATGAAACTTCTGGAACCCGAAAACCAAGACAAGAAGAAACGAGATGTGTGAACAATCTTCAGTTCCCAAGGTTTGTCTGCTTTGATACATTATCTTTCATCACATGTTTCAAGAACTCAAAACAGCTCGACCCTAAGATTTGTTTCCATTAAGAGAAAATATAATAACCCTTAATTTAATGAGTTATTTTTATAAGCCTCTCCTAGTTTAGACAAGTGATTAAACAAACACAAGAACAAAAAGACCAAAACTCTCATATTAACAAAACATGTAAGATGGTACACCAAAACTCTTTGGACAAGAAAAAACTTGAATCAAATACTAGTGTTATGGTAACTAGAAAAGAAAAGTTAGTACACAATACAAAAGATCAAAACATCTATAAACCATCAAAACATCTATAAACCAGTTTATCAGACCACTACACAGATATACTCAAACTAATTTATGTTATGAAAAAGCCATGGAAACAAGGATAGAAAAAGAACTCAAGAATAATAAAATCACACCTATGAGAAAGCCATCATTCAAAGATGTTGGGAAAACAAAATGATAAAGATTCTTAGGTACTTGCAAAAGGATTTTCATGACTCTTTTCGTTTCATTTTTTAATTCAAAGAAACATAGAATAAAGGAAAGAGATAATATAAAAGAAGAAGCAGAGGAAGAAGGAGAAGAAGAAGAAAACCTGTTGGATATGATCAGAGGTGACATTGCTGGGGTAGTAACCAGCCATCATGGGCTGCATCTGCATCAGGTGCTGCTGCATTTCTTTTGCTATTTTATATAAAACCTAATAATATAAGTTCTTATTTATTTTTAATTTTTAAAAAGGGTGGTTTTATAGAGAGACAACCCCCACCACTCAACCGAGAGGAAAAAGAGAAGTCACAAAGTGAGAGAGATATTAACTTTTGTGTATAAGTCTCTCTCTCTCTTTACTTTCTTCTGTATATAGAAAACTCTTAACTATTGAAGATGTGTATCTGTGTGTGTGTAATCTCGCTATCTCCCCTCCACAAAAGTTGTTTTGCGTTAAAAGACTGAGAGAGACAGTGAAGTCTCTTAAATAGAGAGAGAGGAGAGAGAGTGGTTTTTCTTGGGTTTTGGGGTTTGGTTTTGTTGGTTTCTTTCTGTCTCATCCTATCTCTGTCTCTGTGAAGAAGAGGAGGTCACGTGACGACTCATGCTTATTATAGAGACGTGAGACCTTACATTTTCTTTTAACATTGAAGTTTGAACCCTTAATTATAACACCACCTTCTTATTTTATCTACCAACTTTTCCAAATTTGACTCTTTACTCCTTCCTATATAAATTCACAAAGATATATGTATTCTTAATATTTCTAACGATGATAAGAATTCAAGCAATCACATTTCTCTGTCTTACATAATACTATTTAAGGTTTGGGAAATTTTAAGCTATTGATTAAATTTAATCAATCTAATTATTAAAAGTTTGAAAGGTTTTTCACGTATAAATATTAACAAAGTCAAAAAAAAGTTTAAATATATATATATTAACAAAGTCTTATTAGTTCTTCCTAATACTTAGTAATTCTGGGCAACCACCAAATCCGTCCTAACTAAATTACTATACGACATATATATAGATGAAAAAACACGATAACAAAGATAATCTTAGTTGTTAAACTTTACTGATACAGAATTACCAGAAAGAAACGCTCTTTTCTCTCTCTCTTCCATACAACTCCTTCAACTATTTCGCTCAGCGCCAACAGTCTTCTCCGGAGCCGGTGCTCCGACACTGGCTCCCCTTTCCTTTATTCTGAGTTTTGTTGCCTTAGTTTGTTTTTTTCTTCCTCTCCATCAATGAAGATTTGGAGTTTCTCTCAGACCTTATGGCATCGATACCCTTTCAGCTCTTATCCAGGCTTTCTGGCATATTACACTCCAGAAGTACTCTCTGATTTTCATGCGGTCTGGTTTTTTAGATCTGGCTTTTCAGATCTAACTTTTCAGATCTGGTTTTTGTATGGCATCATATCCGACAACCACTGGGACAATAAGCTCGTCTTGGCGAGTCCGTAACGATCCCTTCTTCACAAACTCAACAAGTATCGGAGGCTGATGATGTCCTTGTATCTCCTGTATGTGATTCCATCTTTGATTATTCTTGTAAATCTACAGGTTTTCACAGGTGACAATAGTTTTAAGCAGCTTTCCTGGAAAAATCTTTTGGAAGTGAATCTATGGAAAATGTTGTTTGGTAGGCGGTTTCTAGTTGTTAGGTGTGTTCCCTTCTGCTCCAAAGGAGATTAAGGAGATCACTCTCTAAACTTTGCTTCTTAGCAAGAAGTTTTATGTTTTTAGTTAGATTTACACTACAACAAAAGGTAAGATTTGGGACGTTTTTTAGCAACGGATTTACAACACAGC